>OX155960.1:13124302-13191342 GCA_944548615.1 Micropterix aruncella
GACATTAACTATCGGTAAAATGTTTCTGGTCCACCAGGACCCCAGATAAGTAACTTTTCATGAATCTAATTTTATATATTATTGAAAATATATATATATATATATATATATATATATATATATATATATATATATATATATATATATATATATATATATATATATATATATATATATATATATATATATATATATATATATATATATATATATATATATATATATATATATATATATATATATATATATATATATATATATATATATATATATATATATATATATATATATATATATATATACATATAGTTTTGTAAGGGACCACCCATCACTAGACTCCAAGTTATTCGGTGTGAGGTGGTGGTGTCAACTTGCGGGTTATCTCCGTATTAAAAGTCGGTTTTAAATATATCAGGAGGTGTTTATTGAGAGTTAGATATTGCCAGTTTGTAACGCTTCTCGAATTGGTTATATTGACGCGAATGTATTGGCTATCGGCCTGGAGCTACGAGGGTGTATGAAGAAGGATTGTACTTGTGCTCCTAGTATCTCGTACTGGGCACGGCTCAAGTCTGTGGGAATGCAGACTGATGCTTCTCGCCTCGATAGTGGAAAGGAAGGAAAAGGTAACCAAGAAGCCGGGATACCGAAGTATGCCGTCGCTGTCTTGGGGACGTGATCACTCGAGGATACTTTGGTTGCTTTCTCGACGGTTTACATAGGCCGAGAAATGATGCAATCCAAAATATTCCGAGTGAAATATTGTTTCATCGTACTGATTCATCGCTCACGGGGTAGAATAATAGCTGAATGTGTGTCTGTGTATTTCACTGGAAATCAATGCATTTGTTGATTGTATGTAACGATACTTAGGGGCCGTTACAGTTTTTTCACATTTTTTTTTATTAAAACTCTTTTACTAGCTCGTACTAACTCACCTACTTTAAGGATTCCGGTTAATTTAAACTCATCATTTATAGGCAAGTTTAGTGATTCTTTTGGAGAGCTGATATTAATACAGGTAGTTAATATCGACCATTTTACGCCCCATTTCAATTGGCCCAGAGGTGAGCCTGACGGAGGGTTAAAACCCCGGTAATAACAGGTCTAAAGTCTTGTTTTATTATAATAAAAATATTATTTCAGGGCTTCCAACTCCGGGAACGAGGTCAAGTTCAAGATGCGACTGAAAGCGTACCGATAAGCGCGAAAGGTCGTCGTCGGCGAGGGAAACGTCAGCTAATCCCATTTAATCCGCGGGAGCGTATGGTCGCAGCAAATCCAGGTGGGGCAGGTGTAGGACCGAGGGAGAGTGGCTCGGACGAGTGGGACAGCGTCAGCGGCGAGGCGTGGGGTGGCCCGCCGACGGAGCGGGCCGTGGGACGGGGCGGCGTTGGCCCGAGAGTGCGTCCACGTGACCCGATATCGACCCGCATCTTCCTTCTCTCTCCCACTTGTTCGACCAACGGCGTTGCCAGATCAATCCAATTGAGTTATCAAATTCCACGTTCTAAAATTTCTACTAGGACTATTTAGTTGACGTTGATTACAATGTATTACTAATTCTCTTCATTATTGACCATTTTAAAAATGTTTTTTTAAAGTTATATTTCAAAAATAATTTATTCTGGGTTAATATTACTTATTATTAACTTACCCTTTAATTTTTTATATTATTATCGGATAATTTTTGATACCTACCTAATTTCACTCTGTGATTTACAGAGTGAAATTAATAGAGAGTAAGTAATAGTAAGAGAGAGTAATAAATATTATATAAATAAATTACTCTGATTTTGTACTTTATTAAAATGTGTGTTTTTTTTAATGTTTGAATGAATTTGTGTCTACAATTTTGTTTTTATATAAATATTGTACGCCTAAAATGCATGTTGTGTTGTACTGAATAATTGTAAAGCTCTATGTTACTTTACCAAAAAACCCAATAAAATAAAATAAATTTTAATAAAATTTATGGTAATGTAACTTAACCTCTGCTTTAATGCCGATTCGAATTTTGGAGAGAGATTAGTTTTTTTATATATTTATTTGAAAAATAAAATTGCACACAAAATAGAATACAGCATGGTGAGCCTATTGCCGAGTTGCTATATCTTACGACCATACCTTTAGGTTTGGGAGGGACTCGCGACCGATTTGGAGTGAATTTAATGTGAGGAGGAACGTATTTGCCAGTGAGTAACGAGTGCTCGAATTACTTTATCGAGACGCGAGGGTTGCGCGACGGAGGTTATGTGGGAATAGTGGATGAGGATTCTTTCCCAGTCACGAGGACTGGGAAAGGTAAGGAAAGAAAACCAAGGAGCCGGATTCGTTGACACAACTCGTGAGAAGGGTACCGAATATGCCGTCGCAACCTTGGGGGAAGGTGATCACTCGGGGAATGATAATTTGTTTGCTTTTTCGCCGGTTTATATAGGCCGATAAATAATAATAATAATAATAAAAAACTCTTTATTTCAAAATAAAAAAGGTAAGTTTATTGCATTGCGGCAATGTCTATCAGCTAACCTATAGCTTAAGTTTATAAAATAATTTGTTACGTTGGTTACACAAAAGAATACTAAAAATTAAATTGATTAGAAAAAAAGAAACAGACAGAAAACGAAAAAGAAAAAGATGTAAAAAAAGGAAAACAAATTACTAAAATTAAATAAAGACGCAGAGAAAAGGAAGGAGAGGAGGGAAGGAAATGGAAGCGAAAAGGAGGGGGGAAGAGGAGGGTTGGCTGGTTTATGGTTTTAGGATTATATGCTCCTTGAGCCTGGCCTTGAACGAGTAAATGATGCAATCCAAAATATTCCGAGTGAAAGTATTGTTTCATCGTGCTGATTCATGGCTGCACGGGTTAAAATAATAGCTGAATTGTGTCAGTGTATTTCACTGGAAATCGATGCATTTGTTGATCGCATGTAATGGACTTAAGGTCCGTTACAGGTTTATAGTGACTAAGTATTTATGTAATTAAAAAATATATATAAAAAGTGTGATTTTGGTAAAGTAGTGGTTATATTAAATGAGTACAGTTACAATATTTAACATAATAATAAAAATGAGACAGAATTTAATTCAGAAATAACACATGTCAATTCAAAACGAAGAGAAGGGTGGGATAAAAGGACAGCATAGGAGGGGGAGGGGGTTATTTATAAAATGTATATTAATAGATATTTAATTTTTTAATCCCGATCAGGTTTTCGATTTGTCCCAGGGGTAATAGTACAGAGCTCCATATTAGGGCCGCCTGCACTGCAAAAGACTTGGACTTTAAAGTTGGTGAATGCTGAGGTAAAGCCAGTAATAGATTTTTCTGAGAGCGTAATAAAAGGTCATGACATTAAAGCGGAGCGAAGATATTATTCAAATAAGAACACATGTGTGAATAAAGTTTACCGAAAACTAGGGTTAGTTTAAAAGTCCCGACATGATCTAATGGGGAGCCAATCCATTTGCCTACGAAAGGTCGATATGTAATCAACCTTCTACAGGAAATAAACCAATCGAATACACGTGTTCTGAAGCCTTTCCATATTATTGAGTAGCTCCTTACTCGCGTGTAGGTAAGCCACATCAACGTGGTAAATTATTGGTAAAATAAAAGATTGTTCCATTTGGCGTTTAATAGAAAAAGTTAGATAACCCTGCACACGTTTAAAAGAATGGAGGCATGCAAAAATTTGACCCGATTGACCTGACTTTTGGAGGATTCCAAGATACGTTTTCATCAATGAGCAAGCCCAGGTCTTTCACATTACTGCTGTCTGGGACAGGGAACTAATAGGCCCTTGCTGAGTTGGCCACGAAGACCCATTATGTTCCGGGTTAGTCACACTGACGGGTCAACACCCATCCGGCGGCCTCAACGCATGAAGTGCGAGCCTGGGCAGGACTCTGGCCTTAGGGCTAGATTCCCCTAGGAAACAAACTTCTGGCGCTCCTGGACGATCTGCGCACCGTGCGGCGTAAGCCAATCGATTGTGCACTCTGACTAACAGTCGGGGAAGTCTGGAAGCAGTACTGTTTCCTATAGAGCGGGGGTGGTGGCGGACCTTACGGCGACTGCTCTTGAAACGACCATCGGCTACCCGATCCTGGGTGAACAGCCTGGCAAAGGATGCCGTGGTCCGCGATAGATTCGGTATACACCAATTTACCGATTCGCAAGGGAGAGGACCGCGCAAGCGGCCTCGAACTCGTAACCAATCGAGAGACCGGAGTAATCTGGTCGCAATTGGAAGTAAGGGCGTGAGTATAAGCCCGCTGGGTAACACTCCTGGCTATCTCGCGGTTAAGGCGTTGGCCTCTTACGGGTTTGTGGCAGAGCTTGATGGTGGACTGTTTTGTCCAAGTCTTCTGCGCTTACTTCACTGGAGATATAACGACTAAGCGTTAAAACTTCCTGAGGTGACGGGTTCGCCTGCTGTAGTTGACAACTCTATTTGCTGTCTGGGACAGGGAGCTAATAGGGAGCTAATGTAACCAGTCAGGAGGTAGAAGGTCTCCAGAAGGTTAATTCCAGATTGAGATATACTTCCAAACTGGTAGCCAGGGGTGAGTCTGCCCGCTGTGTACCTTTCTCAGTGTCTCGCCGTAAGGCGTTGGCCTCTAACGGGCAGGTGGCGTAGCTAGAATGTGGATTGTTTTTCGTCCCAAGTCTTCTGCGCTCACCTCACGGGAGACAGAACGATAAATTTTGTTAAATCTTTCTTAGGTGACGGGTTCGCCCGTTGTAGTTGACAGCTCTAGTTGCTGTATGGGACACTGACGTTATCGAAAGTGATTGGAGGGAGATTATTTTTATATTTGGCAACGAGAGAGACTTCCAATCACGATTGCCTGAATTTTAGACTGATTAAGAATTTAATTCAGGGTTTAATACGGTTACAACACTGGACGCGTCGTCGCTAGCAAAGCTAGCGTAGAATTGATGGTCATCGGCGTATATAATGTATTCACATGCCATTTTTCAGAGATAGATATAGTAAATAAGCTGAAAAGTAGAGGTGATAAAATTACACATTGGGACACATCGGCGATAATTTTATCCCAACTCGAAAGCAAGTTGTTGATGGATACTCGTTGCTCCCGCCCCTACAAGTAGGAGTAAACCACGCAATGACTGCAAGACATAGGTTTAATTTATGCAAGCAGCTTAAAAACATGTCAAATGTACCGAATTAAAGGCAATCTTAAAGTCAAGGACTATTAAGGCCGTCAGCTGACGGCGATCCATAGCAACTTGAAAATCGTCTGTAATTTTAGTGAGAGCAGTTGCGGTGCTATAACAAAAGCGGAAACCCGAGTGACGGTGGTTAAGTATACTAAGTTGTGCTAAGAACGCATTTAACTGAGAGAATACAGTACACTTTAGTAATTTGTAAAGAGTCGGTAGGATGGGGATCGGTAAAAAGTTCATGCAAGCAGAAGGATTAGAACGTTAAGGCACAGGAACAACAAGGGCACACTTCCACTCTACTAACAAGTAGAGCGAAGTAAGAGAATGATTGATTATATGCGTGATTACTGACGATACCTCTTAACCTTGATCGGTAGAAGTAGAGAAATATTCAGTACATCGTTCCCGATGGCTTTAATTTTCAATTCACTCAGCAGTTTATCAAATTCTGCAGAGGTAAGTGGGTTAAAGCCAAAAGAAAGCCAATGTGCTCTTGCGCGCTTTAGCACGGCATTTGTAGAAACCGGAGCAGTGACAAAGTGACAGTTTAGAGCAACATTATCAATGTTGGACGGAACCTCATTTGGGACTTTACTAAAACCAAGATGACACGAGAATCTCCAGATATTGTTGCCAGGAACAGCAATCTCAGAAGTATAGACGATATTTTGGTTCCTGCATAGCTGATTACATCGATTTCTCAGATATCTGTAATTCTCCCTGTTCTCATCAGACGGCTTACGTTGACGAGCTGTGTCCCTCTCTGCCATGGCACTCCGTATACTGGCGTTTAACTTAAATGACGGCGCGTGACTTACTCTGGCCATTTTCTCTATTGCAAATTGACTATAAATATTTGTGAGAAGAAAGGAAAAAGTACCCTCCATGAAATCGATGGAGTCGCTGTTGAAGACACAAAACCAATAGACCTGCGAGACAGTTTCTGTTAAAGCGGCTCAGTCAATCCGTCGTAAACCTCTGTGGGAAACGACTTTTATAGGAGTGTTTTTGTGGTTTCATTCTGTAGTATAGGTAGATAGCATCGTGGTTGGAAATAAACACCCGTATCGATTTGGCCAGGGCAGAGTAGATGTAGGGGGAATCATTTAGATACGCGAAAGATACGTTAAAAACCAGTATAAAAACTATAACAAAGTCAGACCAATAAAGTTAATTAAAAAGTTTTAAAAATCTATTTTCACGACTTAAACAATGGTGTGTGGTACAAATCTCATATAAACTTAAATTAGGTTGACAAATTAAAGCTTAACTTTTAACTGGAAAGCAGATGGTAAGTATCTTTCATATATGGATCTGACTTGACTGGGAAGCAACCGGATCAAGCTACTTCAGATCTTCCTCTGATGAGATTGAGAACACTGGGGCATTGGCCGTACACCTGACGAAAATTCTGCACTGGTTAACCCACATGTACTCAAACCCCTGCTGCTTGGCTTTCAGTTTTCTTTGCCTCATAAGATCCTTGTTTGCCACCTTAAGGTGTTCGTTTACATAGATCATCGTTGGTTTCCCCGGAGACCCCAAGTCTGCAGTAGTGATTCCAGAGCAAACGTGATCCGGCAATAATCTGGTCCTTAGTAGAATACCGACAAAGCTTTGCCACCATATGTTATTTTTTTTTTAATAGAAATATCGAAATCGAAATTTATTTATTTGGCATAATTGCTTAGAAGTTTTAAATTGTTTTGTTTCGTTAAGATAACCCCCCAGCTCACAAATTCAGAGTTGCGATGGCTGCCCTGCAGAAGCTGGCTTTGAAGTACTGGAACATTCACCGTACTCACCGTATATTGTCCCTAGTGATTTATATCTATAATATATCCGGTATTAAAGGGACATTTGAGTGGCAAGATAGCGAGATATGGCTTTACTGCATGATACCCTGCATAATAGTACTATGACGCATTTTTTTTTTTAAATAAATGTTTCGGTCTGATTTATAGAGGCATTATATCAAAACATTGGCAACACTGTCATACACATACTGCGACCATAGATTATAAATACCACGGACCTTCTCCCATCGCAGCCGTCGTGCACTCTACGGATGGATGAAATGTGTGGTTCAGTCGGTACTTATGTCCGCTAGGAATCAATTTATTACACCGTTATCTTTATATCCAGATACACACGATAAATGTGAGAATTCAGAGAGAAATTCTATTACCGTCCTCAATAGAATTTCTCTCTCAATTCTCGTCTCACGTCATCATCGTTTGCGTCGACATTGCAGAATTTCATTATACAAAACAATTTTGTATACATTTTACTTCAATATCAAAGTCTTTGAGTTATGAATCTGTAGAAGAATAATTTATATGAGCTGAATAGATAAAACTTGAAAGGAATTCGGCTTGTATCCGCATTTTGAAATTCTGAAATATAATAATATCGGTCATACTGAAAGTTTCTGGATTCTGATAAATAAGACCAGATATTAGACTTATGATTTATTTGTTGTTTTAAAACGGTATGCCCTCACAATTTATACATTTTTACATTCGCTGGAACCATTGTAAAAAACCGGTGGACCAGTCTTCCATAGGGACCTCTTCAGTGCCTTCTTCAATTTTCCGTCAAATCATGCGGTATCCATAACGTGACAATTTTGTTTTTCGTCAAAGCGTCCCCTGCAGAATTTTGTAGAAAAAAAAACTTATAGGACTTTTACTACTTTTTATTCAAAAATGAAAAACACGATAACTTGTTTACTAATAATAAGTAGATATCTACGCAGTTGTTTTATATTTATCGAATGAGCAAATTTGGTTCAAAATATCGGGTTGTGAGGGACCACCCCTCACTAGACTCCAAGTTGTGCGGTGTGAGGTGGTCCCTCAGGAGGTTTCGTGTTCAAATCACGTCGGGGTCACCAATGTGAAGGGCCACCCCTCACTCCAAGTTGTGCGGTGTGAAGTGGTGGTATCAACTTACGAGTTATCTCCATATTGAAAGGCGGCTTGGAATGAAGTAGAAGGTATTTATTGATTGAAAGTTTGATATTGCCAGTTATAACGCTTGCCGAATAGATTATCGAGACGCGAGGATTGCGCGACGGAGGGTATGTGGGAATAGTGGATGAAGGAATTCTTACCCAGTCACGAGGACTGGGAAAGGTAAGGCAAGGAAACCAAGAGCCGGACCCGTTGACCTAACTCGTGAGAGAGAGTGCCGGATATGCCGTCGCAACCTTGGGGGAAGATGATCACTCGGGGAATGATACTTTGGTTGCTTTTTGGCCGGTTTATATAGGCCGGGAAATGATGCAATTCGAAATATTCCGAGTAAAAGTATTGTTTCATCGTGCTGATTCATCGCTGCACGGGTAAAAATAATAGCTAAATTGTGTCAGTAAATTTCGCTGGAAATCGATGCATTTGTTGATCGCATGTAATGGTAATTAAGGGCCATTACATAGTCTAGGTTTTAAGGAAGAATAGAGCCGATTACATGATTTATAAATGTTAGTCTTGGTAATCGAAATGGCTCTCAAAACTGAGACACTTAACTGTGTTTTTTTCGTTTGTCCATATTTTATTCATTAGAGGAAAAACTCTTTCGACAGATGCGTTACTTCTAGGCAGACATAAAACGTACTCAATATTTATACGAAAATTAGTACCTACAGTTGAGATTGTTATCACGGAAGTGTTTAAACAACTCCACGCAACGGTCTTCATCAGCAACATTCTCAGAATTCCAGCTTGTGATTTTGTCATCTTTTAGGCTTAAATTATCTTTTGGTGTGTTTGCGAAAGCGGGACATTTTTGATCTCGATGGGGACAGCGAGACAGACAGCCTGAAAGCGGGGTTGTCCCGCCAAAAGCGGGACGTATGGTCACGTTGGGTATTCATCGAGTGCAAAGCTTCCGTACCTTCAGACACATGTAATATTTTTTTCCTTGGCTCATTCCAATGCCTAATACAGTACGAATTATATGACGAGTAATTTGTTGTCAGTCTCAACTAATTGACGTACGGTATCAATATTAGATTCGGTAACTGCCGTAGCTGGTCGACCTTCAAGTGAATCGTCGTGGAGATGATTACGTCCACGTCTAAACTCACTGAACCACGCATACACAGAGATAAGAAAAGGGGCTTTATCGCCAAATACCAATTGAATTCTCTGGCAACTCTCTAACTGACTTAAACAGCAGCAAAAATCGTAATAAATCCTAGCGCGAAAATTTTCTTGAATCATTGTAATTCCGAGAAACAATTTTCAGAACGACTCCACAATGAAAAACAAATGACAATCTCGCATGTCAAAAAGTAACATTTAACCTTATTATTATTTTCGTATACATATATGCATGTGTATGTGTGCATATATGGATATATATTTTATCTATAGATGTATATGAGTATCTATATTTGTATATGCGGAAATATTTATAGTTTCATATTTGTCGATTTAAAAATAAGTGCTAACATATAGTTTAAGTTGACAGTGCACACTTAATATCTAGTCATTAAAAGTCTGCCTTAGAACAGGCCTAGGCCTAGTTAGGTGTCAAACATTAAAAATAATGTCGCATCAATTTCTTGCTAACATCTTACTTACAAATATGATATTAATTGTTTACTAGAAGTGTTTATAAAAATAAATAAACATATTCCCAAAAGAGTACCATTTTCAAATTTCCTAATTGGTTTTCTATTTCGTTTAAGATAAGTGGCCATGAATAGTGGCCAGAAATAAAGATTACCAAACAAATTTATCTGCATAAAATAAAAACTGCTATATTTAAAGCTAAGAATGCCCGAGGAGAAGAAATTGGGAGAGGAAGGAGATAGAAAGGGAAAAATTAGTTACTTCTTGGAAAAGTAGTCATGTTTGAGGTGAGTCTTGAATTTTCTTTATTTATTTATTGCAAAAAAATATACAGAAATTATTAAATTACGCAATGATTTAGGAAGAAAAATTATAATTTTTATTCCAAGCCCAAAGTTTCAATAAAAATGCCAATCGTATAAAAATTTCTTCTTCAATTAAAAAAAAAATATATAAAAAAGATGCTAAGAATATGTTATAGTAAAATAAAAAACTTAATAAATAAAATACATAAAATAATCATTAAAAAATCAAAATAATCATTAAATAATGAAAGTAGTTATCTAATAAAAGCAGTTATAAATCCAAATACAAAAATTATTTTATAAAATAAAAAGCTGAATTCACTTTCGTTTACATTTAGGTAATTGTATTGTTAGAGATGTAGGGTGTGTACAGCATAAGTGTATGTGTGTGTGTGTGTGTGTAAATATGTTGCTATTTTTGAAATATCATGAGGTTACATTCTGTTTCCGTTCTTCCTTCACTAATTAACCACTAAATGAGACTTTTTGTAAGAACCACCTACGTTAGTCCTGAAACATCGAAGTACATTCCTAAAATATTCAATAATTTTGGAGCAAGGTAATGGTGTTGTCCAAACGATGTAAAATCCTGGGCGAAATTATTCCAAAGAAGGCGAGTTTCGTATATTTGCTGAGAGATCGTCCCAGTGTCTTGCACCCTGGACAGAGAAAGATTAGGAGGAGAAATCAGTATTATGACAAGGAATTTTTAGTAAATTATCAGAGGCTGACCGACGCACTAAACTGTAGGAAATCAACGGTTTGGAAACCTCATGGAAATAGGATTGTGACAATTGGGAGAGTACACGATAGAGGAGAGGAAGTATATGAATATTTCTCCTTTGATGTACAGACGTACTGTACACAATTAGTATAATAAGGAAATAATAACAGTTAGGTCAAGTTGACGGATTGACGAATAAAATGAAATCGACGTGAGCAAATTTCCGCTTCATAATTTATTTATATAATGATGTTATTATAATACGAGCATCATAATTGTGTATATCAATAAATAATGATATTATGATATGATATGATATCATAATTATGGTAATGATTTATTGATATTATGATATACATAATTTATCTATATCATGATATCAACTTCAACGATTTTCTAAAAAAAATAAATAAGGAAAAGCTCACAGGTCACTCACAGAAGCTAGTGTGACGGTTCCCGCGTAGGTTTCCCAGTATGTTAGTATTCATACATCCTGGCACACATGTCACCTGTATATATGCTACTATATGGGAGTCAGAAACTTATTTTTGCGTTGGATATCGCATAATTTGAGTAACGAGATAACTCGTTTATAAAATCGGCTCGTGTTAATTAATGCCAGTTCACTTCAAAGGAGTAATGTCGAATTCTGGTAGTGGAGTCGTCGCCAAAACTTGACATTATTGACCTGTAACGGCCCTTATGTACCGTTACATGCGATCAACAAATGCATCGGTTTCCAGTGAAATACACTGACACAATTCAGCTATTATTTTGACTCGTGCAGCGATGAATCAGCACGATGAAACAATACTTTTACTCGGAATATTTCGGATTGCATCATTTCCCGGCCTATATAAACCGGCGAAAAAGCAACCACAGTATAACTCCTCGAGTGGTCACGTCTCCGAGATAGCGACGGCACACTTCGGTGTCCCGGCTTCTTGCTCACTGATCATTCCTCGAGTGATCACCTCCGCCAAGGTTGCGACGGCTTACTCGGTACCCCTCTCACGAGGTCGCTCAACGAGTCCGGCTCCTTGGTTTCCTTTCCTTATCTTTCCCAGTCACGAAGCATCAGTCTGAAATCCCACAGACTCGAGCCGTGCCCAGTACAAGATACTAGGAGCACAAATACAATCCTCATCCATATACCCTCGTAACTGCAGTCGCGCATCAATACACTCGCGACGACATAATCTGTCCGGGAAGCGTTATAACTGGCAATATCAAACTTTCAATCGATTCAATAAATACCTTCTGCTTCACTCTAAACCGCCTTTCAATACGGAGATAACTCGTAAGTTGATACCACCACCTCACACCGAACAACTTGGAGTCTAGTGAGGGGTGGTCCCTCACAGACCCTTACCTCCAGCATGTGAAATATTAATTTTTAAAAACTCACAAGACAAATATACTTGGTGGGTTTTTTTGTTATCGGGAAATAAGAACCATTAAATAAATTAGCACTCCTTATTACTTATTTGCTAATGACTATTCCTTATGTGTGACACTAATATAGAATACATACAACCAGTGTAGACAAAGCACGAGCCAGAACATACACGCACCTTCAATCCTTAGATCCTATCCAATTTTACTGCTGTAGCTTTACACGTCGAGCATTTCTTTCGGCGAATGAATTTATTACCACATCTATTAATAATTTTAGTGTCACGTTCAAAAGAGTAGTTGTTAACAAATAAAACCCACTTGAAATACTCACACACATAAATACAGACCGTCGCTTAACTTTCGGTTGTTCGGATTTATTCGACTTTGATTGTCTACTCCAAGCGCGTATCCGCGTCTCTTTCTTATGGAGAGGATTTTTTCTAGACGCGGCGGGAATTCCGCTGGCATACATGTTGATATACACATAATATGTCTTTCGGGCTCATATTATGAGCCCGAAAGAAAATGTCAATCAGCAGTTTGGTACAAATTAAATAAATACCATGATCTCGCAAATGCATACACCGGGCTTCACTGTTCACCGTCACGCGGTGGAAGTTGGCGTTCGTGGCCTGCCAGCTAAATCTCTGTTTCACCTCTTTAAAGATCTTGGTATCTTCAGGAAAATAATCAACTCAATCAACTCCTTCCATCTATCTCATCAACTAGATGAGATATCTAAAACTGCGATTTCTGCATCTTTGGAAAATTCTGTGGCTTCGAAAGGGGAGTGAATGGGTGGTAAGCTGCACGCTCACATGTGAAAAGACAGCTGTCCTAAACCTACTACAGCCGGTCGTTTATCTGGAATCCACCGTTCATCCTCCAGAAGTGTAATAATAGCATATGATGGGCCCGACTTCGATCGGTGAATTCCATGGCAGCATCGTTTGTATTTTATTGTGTGTTTACTAGAAATGATAGCTGAACTCCGTAGGGGTAACACGTGGCATAACAAATGTGGCATAGTCTCTGTTGTTTTTGTAGCTGGAAAAAATACATGATAGACTGTCCTCCGTGCGGGCGTAATTCAGTTTGTTTGCTTGTTTGAAAAACTTTTTTGCTCACACAAAGGAGTTCAACAAGGTGGGCCTGATGCCATGTGTATCTAACAAGAATATTGACAGGGTTATTGTTGCTATTTTTTTATGTTGCAAATAAATATATAACAAATGTTTTTTTGAAAAGTAGCGGTCATAATATATGAGTACAATTACATAATAATTAAAATCAAAAAATAAATAAAACGAAATAACATAATATGTCAATTTAATATCGAAGGGATGAATGGGATATACGGATAAGCAAGGAGCTGGTTGAGTGAGTAAAGGGGAGGGGGGGGGGGTTATACGTCAATAAAGGTCTCTTAATAGATTTTTTAAGGCTGGTCAGGTTTTCAAGCTGTCTTAAGGGCAAAGGCAGAGAGTTCCATATTCGGGCCGCCAGCACTTAAAGTAACTTGGACATGAAAGTTGATGAATGCTAAGATAAAGCCAGTAATATATTTTTCAGAGAGCATAATGGAATGCCATGGAATGATTGCGGAGAGAAGAGATTATATAAATAAGAAGGCATGTTTGAATTAGGTAAACGAATGAGTATAGTTAGTAGTAGTTAGTAGGTGAAAATACCGACATCGTTTAATGGAGAGCCACTTCATTCGCCTACAAAATGTCGATATGTAATCAAACTTCTTCAAGGAGTAAACAAATCCAATAAAAGTGTTTTGAATCTTTTCCAGTTTTTTAGGTATCTCCTAATTCGCATCTAGGTAAACCCACATCAGCGTAATTAATTATTGGTTAAATAAAAAAATGAACCCTCCTATGGCGGGGTAAAAATTTCTGCCCGGGATAGTTTTGCGCATAACTTTTAAACTACTATACGGATCGTAAAAAGAATAACTGCAAAATGATCGCATTGAAATTTGAAATATTATAACATTACAACATTATCTCGTAAAACAATTAAGATAATAATGAATAAATATTACAGTTAGCACAGCGCGGAAAGCGTCTAACCAAGAATGGTTAGCTCACATAGGAAGGGTTAACACAAAGAGGTAGGAAATTCTACACTAGTTTAAAAATTGGGGACTTGCAAAGAATTTACGACTGACCTCATTATTATTATTTTACCATTTTATTACATTACATTACATTTTCGTCGTGTCCAATTGACGGCTAAAGACCGCTCTTGGACGTGTCAAAATAATTGGGTTAGGTAGTATATCTCGTTACTACTCTTTACTGAACATACATAGGGAGTCAAGAATTAACCACTAGATTGTCAAACTATAAATATAAATAATCAAAATAGAAGCCTTATATTTGAAGTAGTTAGTAATTCGGAAAGATACGTTAAAATTATTCATCGTAATATTCAAATTGTCAGTAAAATGTTAAATAATCAAATTAAAGCTACGGTATGCATTTTAAACTAAAAGTACAGATTTAAGACCATATAAAACAATCAGACAATAAGACTCTACTTTTTAAGTAATTTAAATAGGCACAATATTTAAAAAATCATGGCCCTCAAATTCGGGCAGATTATAGAAAGGGTGGCCTATCAGCATCTGCTTGATGTTTTTTTTTTTTTATATCCTCCAGCTAGAGATTATTATTATAATAGTCTCTAATATGTTACACTTCTGGGAATCAAGGATAAGCTGGGTGCTCAGCAGCCCTCGCGACCCTCAAGAATCTACTTAGGTATTTAAAATGTCTATTTTGACTAACACTGGATGGAAATTACTGTTTCAAGAATTAGTTCATGTAAATCTAAAAATTCGCATATTTTGAGTTTTCGAAAAAGAAAAAATACAGAGTAAGTTTTAAGTACGTGATTCATTTAGTACGAGCAATAAGCAATTAAAAAAATTAAAAAAATGTTTTTCGACAAAATTTTCATTAAAACTTACCTTATTGCTCGTACCTACTCATTCACCTAAATCAAGAACGCCTGCTAATTAAAACATCCTGCTTTTTTTTTAACGAAAAAAGTTTTAAATTTGTTTAGCGCACTGCGCCATCTGGCGGGAGGTAAAATATCGCGAATTATTTTTCCTACCGCTATATAGCGCAGTGCGCTCAACGCTTGTCAATCTTTTATTAAAAATTAAAATGATCAAATTTACAAAAAAGTGTTTTTTTTTATTTTTCTGCAATTTTTAATCAAAAGTTGCCTAATTGCTCGTACCTACTGATTCCCCCACATCAAGGATGCCGGTTAATTAAAACTCAACTGTATATTTCTTGTTATATTCTGTTAGTCGCTTTTCCTATTGCCAATTATTGTGGTGTAAAGTATAAAGTAAACAGTTCCAGCCACAACAAATGACATAACATGAAGAGATTTAAAAGGTTTTTAAAAATGTATTTTTAGTAGACGTATATATTTTCCTGTAGTAAGTATTTTTTCAATCTTCTTGTATATAAAGGTGGCAAGTCGTTTATACCCGTCAACTTACGTCACAGAAAAATAATTTGCGAAAGTAACTCTCTAGCAAGAGATTTTCGCTCCTAGAATAGAATTTTCCACCTACGCTGTGACATCAATACTATCGCTGGCGGACGACGCCTTTTAACCTTTCGGAGATATATAAATGAAAAACATATTTTTTCCCTAATGTCGGTCACTACATTTAGGGGTGTCAATAACTACGGGCTGACCCGCAACTACAGGGAGTTATACTGCCGTCGTAAATGAAAACACAGTAACTTCATTTACTGTGTTTATACAAGTTTGGTTCTTTAAAATCACGAGTTGGAGTACTATAAGACAAATTTTTCGGTTTTTCTGTCGATGGATAGTTACCGAGATACCTTAGATAAAAACACAGTATTAAAAAAAAAACAGAATATTCTAAATAAAAAACACTGTATGTATATTTTTTATGTTTAAATACAGTGACCTATTATTTACTGTGATCTTTTTTAATACTTACAAGCACTTAAGAAATATTTTTGTTTGGTTACAACACGGCTTCTTCAGATACTGTGGTTTTAGGTAAAATTTTGTTAAAAGTTAATTTATTAATACACGAATTAATCACAGTATCTCAATTACTGTGTTTAAGATGCCTGCAGTTTTTTATTTATTTAAAAAATATATATTTATTTTACATGGTAAGAATACATTAATGGGTAAAATTTACCTATAACACAGTAACCACTCAGTTACGGTGTTATAGCTTAAAAATATAAAACTTATCAAATTATTTTCCTATTATCAAATTATATTCCAATTTAAAACACAATATCTAATTTAATTAATTAAACAATTATAATTTAATATATATTTTTATGCAGAATTGAAGTTCTAACCTTTTTTTAACATTAAAGATTAAAAGAAATAATCTATATTGATTACTTTGTTCGTGAAAACAAATATTTAACAAATGAACTTTGACCGCGTTTTTCTCAAAACGTCTTTTTCAAGTTACTGTGTTTTCATTTACAACGGCAGTATAGCGACACCGCTGGTCTGGAAAAGTACTTTCCTAAGCAGCGGTGCTAGTTATTGACCTGGCGTCACCTAACTTTAGAAACGATCCGTTGGCCACCGATCCCGTGTGATCCGTTCCCCACGGTCCGCAATAAATTTGAACATGAATTACCGCTAACGTCAGGTAAAGGCCGCGCAAGCGACCTCGAATCTGTGACCTAACTAGAGAACCGATAAATCATTCTAATCTGTTAACAGGTAAATATAATAAAAGAATTACAAAAACGGCTGCCGTTACAGAAAGTGAACTATTCTATTTATAATAATTATTTTTGTTACGTTTTCTTAAAAAATATTTGTGTTTTATGTATTTATCTATGTAGATAGATGTATATCTCCTGAATTTACTCAATCAAACCTTTTATTTGACACTAAACACGATATATTTATATTAATTTATTCACATTTTGACATTTAGACACGACATGGTTATGCCTACTTTAAATAATCATTAATTTTGACTACGATTGACAGTTAGATACCAACAGTTTGTGGTTAAACTATACGAAATGTCAAATAAACATAACCTCAAAATATACCTAGCTAGAAGTACATTTTGAGACACTGAAAACGACTTCTCTAGCTCCGCTTCGAATAGCTTTGTGGATTTTAAAAATAAATGAATATGAATAACGATAATTAATGATAAAATGTAAGCAACTTCATGAACTGAACCAAGACGAAAAGACTCATCTGTCATAAGTTAGTCTAGAAAAAGTACTATCTGCCCAGATAGTCTAGAAAAAGTACAATTTGGCGTGCCACCGTGACTAACGAGGAGCTCTCAAACATTTTTGGTTGTCGCTTGCAATAACAACATCGGGTCGAATAGACCTCTTACCAGAATGTGTCGCGTTTTTTGGTAAGTCGTGTAAAGGATTAGACATATTTTATGATTCCATTAATTTAATAAAAGACTCGATCATATCTCCTACTTCTTAAGGATTCACTAACTGCCTTCCTAATGTACTGTATTATATGATTATTATATTAATATTATATATTAACATACAATTGTATTATATCATATTATGTATAATAAATATTATTATCCAATTACTCATTTTGCTATATCCAAATAACCATATTTACAAGTTATTTAATTATTACTTTTTTTACCCTTATATTGTTATTAGCGTTATTTTTTTTTCTACTATCAACGTGTTCATGTTATTTCTGTTAATTTGTAATGCAAGCATTGCAAACTATTCATAGGATAGTAAATTTGTTTCGTTTGAATTTGTTTTTAAAATACTAGTATCATATATTTACTATCTGTAAGTTATAAAATCTAAAATCTGTAAGTTTGCTATAAAATAAAAAATAAAAAATAAATAAAATAAGGGTCAGTATTGCTACATTAAAATATTTTCTGCCCACGTCGAATTGACTGTGGAACGAGTTGGCAAGCGATTTAGAGTCGCCCCTCTCTCTTTGCCGTTGGTGAATGTAATTGACGCCATTTATTTTCGACAAATCGTATTTTCCTTGTAACGTAATTAATTGATATCATTTCAGCGTTAGCACGAGTGATTTTCCTTTAAACTTTTCGTGGGATGTATGTCGTTTACAGGAACACCACAATTTCAGGATAATTTGTAAGTGTGACGGGCCACTTCTCACTAGACACAAGTTGTTTGATGTGAGGAGATGGTGTCAACTTGCGGGTTATCTCCGTATTGAAAGTCGATTGAAAGTATATCAGAATGTTATTTATTGTATCAGAAGTAATTTAGATAGACTGATACTTGTTCCTCTCGATATGAGGAAGGAAGGAAAAGGTACCCAAAATGGTCGGACCCGTTGACCCAACTCGTGAGAGTATTTTGTAAATGTCCGTTTGAAAATGTCCGTGAGACAACGGACATTTTCAATATTTCATATGAGCCGACCTAAGTTTAGCGAGGCTGTACGTAGCTTACTTGGCGACTACGAAATATGTATAAACCCGTAAAATACATATGTGAAGAGTTCGAAAACAAACAGATCGAAAATGAGACATAGCAAGAGACTACAATTTAAATACCTATATCCTTTCCTATATCCCCCATCTCCTTTCCTATGCTAGTGATAGTTCGATAGTAATTATATATATTTCAGTGGAATTTCGATAAATATTGTATAAGAAAATAATGTAAGACACTGAGGAACACTTAAACGGCCAGCAAAACATTGTAATATGATAATTGGTTATAATTAATTGAGCGCTGTATGTTTCCCGATGATTAAATAAATAAAGCGGTTTCTGGTAAATGACTTTTTGAGTGTATGAGTGTCTGGGTGTCGGTATGTGTGTCTGTACCCACTGTATATCAGAAACTACATCACCAATCGGGACAAAATTATGCATACAAATAGTTTATTCCAACGCCGAGATTTCAAATCTTGATAGGGATCAACCTTCTTCTCTTATAGTGCCTCTTTTACAGGAGGTTGGCTGTCAGGTCTGTGATTTTTTCCCTGTCTTGGGCCAAGCGAAATAGTTCTTCTAAGCTTGAGATGTTTGTCCACTCTCAGATGTTGCGGAGACAAGACTATTTCCTTCTTCCAGCCCGTCGTTCACCGCAAACTTTCCCTATAATAATCAGCTGAAGCAGTTGATATCGCTCATGTCTCAGAACGTGGGCCAGGTACGCCGCTTTCCTTTGCTTGATTATGGGTAAAAATTCGCGATCTCTACCGAAAAATTGGAGTACTCTAACATTGGGAACTCTCTGGATCCAGCTAAAGCGGAGCATTCTACGGTAGCACTACATCTCAAATGCTTAAAGACGCTTCTAGGTGTCAGCTTTCAGGGTCGAAGCTTCGCTACTATAAAACACCACAGGCCACTTATAGCAATGGAGAATTCGTATTCGGAGCTTGATGTTAAGTTTTCGGCCGCATATCACCTTTTCCATTTTCTTGAACAATGCTCGGGCGATTTCAATCCGGGTACGAATTTCTTGTTCGCAGTCCCATTCTTCGTTTATCCACGCACCCACGTATTTGTATTGCCGTACTCAACCGTTTTGTTTCAAAATAACGGTCTATTTTTAAAAGAAATCCTAAATCAGTTAACATTGGTCCTATCAAGATAAATAAACGTTACTTAGAATTATAAGAACAATACCTGCAACTCTTGCTTACCCAATTACTTTCCCGGCAGAGGGGAAGTATTGTGAACGCACTAATTTGTGTATGTTTGTGTGTATTTCTCCACGATAGTGCCCAAACGCTTCATCCGATTGAGCTGAAATCCGGTATGCAGGCATCATTTGATCATCGTAAGAGTTGAAAATATTTTGGTTGAAATCGGTTCAACGGGGTCGCGCTAGTAATACTTTAATCTTGAAATATTGGTCTGAAGGACTTGAAATTCGGTACACAGATGCGTCGTTGGTCCTTAACCACATTGTGTAATGTGGGTTGAAATATCTCTTGTACAAGCAACACAAATATTTTTTAAATTCCGCCGTATAAGCAAATACTTTCATATTACAAAATATATATTTTCATACCACCGAAATACTACAAAAATACTACATTTGCGATCATAATCACTTGAAACAATCACTCTTGGGGAGGGGGGGAGAGGTTGTATGCGGAATCTGGGGGAGGGAGTGGTTGGAGGGGAGAGGAGGTTGGAAGAGGGTTGGCGCGAAGGGAGGTGCTTGTTTACTTGCCGGGAAAGTCGGGGTGACATTAACCGATTTTTTTGTCGATGTCTTCAGCGGGTTTTGAAACAAATTCTCAAAATTGAATACTTCATGGCTCCGTTATTAATAGCATTAATTTTAAATTGGAAAAAATATGTGTCTTAGAATGCTTAGAATAATGCCGCAAATGTTGCAAAGCATATATTAATATATTTAGTGGTTTACGAGTTGAAAATTACAAAAAAAAATGATAGCTAGAAAATAAAAATAATTAAATCGAACTTGAAAATCGCTCTTATTATATACCTACATTAAGAGCTACTGATACATTGAGAGTAATCAACTATTACGCGCAAACCCGCTACCCTAGGTAGTTAAAGCGACCTTTGCCATCTTATTCCCCATGCGTTGAAACGCAAAGACTTCGCTAAACAGTCTTAAGTGGTTCTCCAGTTACCTATCAAATCGGAAACAAGTAGTACAACTTTGTAACTACGAAGGCGGATTATTAAAGAATGTAATGTCCAATGAGTGCGAAGTAAAGTGCGGAGTTCCACAAGGGAGTATTCTGGGACCAACCCTTTTCCTTTTATACATAAATGACCTCCCAACTGCCTTAACACATTCCAAAGTAACATTATTTGCGGATGACACCAGCATAAACTATGCACATTCTAATATTGACCAAGTTGTTACAACTTTAAATGCTGAATTGGTTTCACTAAATGCATGGTTTGAGAGAAACAAGTTATCCCTTAACACGTCCAAAACTGTTTCAATGTTTATATCCTCTCAGCAAAATAAAATACAAAATACTCCACAGGTACATATTGGGAAAAACAACATAGCCGATGTCAGTTCTCACAAATTTCTTGGTTTAGTTTTAGATAATCACTTGAGATGGAATGCACACGGAGAACAATTAAGTGACAAACTTTCTAGTGCCTGTTTTCTGCTGCGCCAAATACGAAAACTGATTAATTCTAAGGACACGAAAACGATTTATTTCGCTTATTTTGAGTCTTTTCTCCGTTACGGTATTCTCTTCTGGGCGCAATGCACCATCGATCTAAGGCAACATATTTTTTCATTGCAAAAACGGGCCATTCAAATTTTAAGTAATCTGGGTTATGTAGAATCATGCCGTGGTCATTTCAGAAGGCTTAAAATCCTCACCCTTCCATCTCTATACGTTTTAGAATGCGTTAAATTGATCACAAAAAACCTAGCTCAGCTGCCGATACATTCAGATACCCATAAACACTTTACCAGGGGGAGAAATAATCTGATTCTTCCTCGTCCAAATCTAGAACTTTTTAAAAGGAATCCGAGCTACGTCGGAATTATATGCTACAATAAGCTACCCTCTAGTATAAAAAATATATGCCGCGAAGGAAAAATGCTCCAATTTAAAAATAAACTCAAATTATATCTAATTGAAAGAGAATTGTACGACATTAACGATCTCTAAAAACTGTCTGCATCTCGACTATATCTCTTTCTGTAATAGGTTTTAAAACGATTTTCAATTTGACTAAAACGTATTAACTATTTTTTATTATTAGGTAGGCACATATTAATTATACCTTGACTATTTTTATTTACAATATAATCACTAAGACATTTTATTTTACTTTTTGACAACCGTCCCTTTTTTTTGTTATTTTTGACATTACATTTATTAATTTTATACTAAAAAAACTTATTTTTATCGGTATTTTAAAGAATAATTTACTCTGTGTTTTTAATCTGGTAAACTAAATGGTGAGACTCGATTTTATTCTACAATAATACCTTCTTCATTCTTACGAGTAACCTTTTACGTTTTGATTAGTAGTAGAAGAATTTGATCATTAAAAAAGAATTCAATGTTATCACGGCCAAATGTAATACTACTGTCTATACAACTATGTATTAGTTTTTAAGACAATAAACAATTTGATTTGATTTGACTTAGAGACAGACATAATACACAGTCAAACTAAGCCAACAACCCGTAAAATTCAAAGGGTAGTGCCATCCAGATGGACTATTCGTGCCCCACAGAAGATTGGACGGACAGCCGATCATTTCTAAGCATAGATGACCTTGTGTTCTGCTCGAGGTATTCTCCGGGATCCGCGGGTCTGATCTCAACTATCTAGAACTGCAGGTTGCAGGGAGTTAATGGGCCCTTGCTGAGTTGGCCACGAAGACCCATTCTGTTCAGGGTTGGTCACACTCACGGGTCAACACCTATCCGACGGCCTCGACGCATGAAGTGCGAGCCTGGGTAGGACTCTGGTCTTATGGTCAGTTTCCCCTGGGAATCAACCTTCTGGCGCTCCTGGACGGTCTGCGTACCGTGCGGCGTAAGCCAATCGACTGTGCACTCTGACTAAAAGTCGGGGGAGTCTGGAAGCAGTACTGTTTCCTATAGAGCGGGGGTGGTTGCGGACCTTACGGCGACTGCTCTTGAAATGACCATCGGCTATCCGATCCTGGGTAAACAGCCGGGCAAACGACGCTGTGGTCCGCGATAGATTCGGTAAACACCGTTTCACCGCTTCGTAAGGGAGAGGACCGCGCAAGCGACCTCGAACTCGTAACCAATCGATAGACCGGAGTAATCTGGTCACAATTGGAAGCAAAGGCGTGAGTGTCGGCCCGCCGGGTAACTTTCCTGGCTATCTCGCGGTTAAGGCGTTGGCCTCTTACGGGCTTGTGGAGTAGCTAGACGGTGGACTGTTTTGTCCCCAAGTCTACTGCCTTCACTTTCAGGGAGATAGAACGACTAATCGTTAAAACTTCCTGAGGTGACGGGCTCGCCCGCTGTAGTCGACAACCCAAGTTGCAGGTTGCAGTCTCTTGCAGAGTTCACAGCGGCCTTTCTACGCTAACTCTGTCTTCGAGGAGGCTACCGGATTGGGGCTGAGCCGTGAGTTTTAAGCCTACCTAAAGAAACACAGGCAGGCTATCAGGTCCAAGCTGCACGAAACCATTAGATATCAAATACAGATACAGGTATAAACTTTTAACCCTTCGAGTAGCGGCATAATTTCATGGCAGACCGCGGCAATTTATTGAAATTTCTTGCAATATCGCCGCGCTCGACAAAAAGTACTATAACTAAGGAACTTCTATAGCAATCACAAAAAGCATAACTATGCAATGATAGCTTTGAAATTTCGTATATAGAATATTGAAATTTCATTTTGTAAAACAATTAGATAATTTAAAATAAATATGAGGAAATCGAAAAGTGAAAAAAACTCGGCATTTCTAACTTGTACTTATTTTACTGAAAAATACGGAACCCTATTTAGAAATTGTAAAATCTACAATTTCTAAATAGGGTTTCTTTCTTCTAGATTTCTAAATAGGGTTAAATGCTATCGTTATCTTTATTAGATTCTCTATCAAAGGTAATATTTCGTTTTGCCTTTTTAGATACAAAAATATTTTGATATTAGCTGATAAAACCAATAAAACTGTCGATGGAACTTTGACAATGGAATTTTACCAGAAATATCCGCGAAATGACGCGCGAAATTATTTTAGCGGCCGTCTATGTATCTATGGTAATAATGAAATATTTTATATGGATTTTAGGATGCGTTCGAATTAGAAAATAAAATTACTGTGCGCCCCGGGAGCAAGCCGGCAATATTGGTCGTAATGTAGTTAACGGTGTTCTGATGTGCAACCAAATTTGGTCGTTACGTAGCCGAAGTGTTTAATTAAAATAAAAATATCATTATCATTTTAAATATACAAAACAAAAATATCATTTTAAATATCATTATAAGCTGCAACCTATAATTCTTTAGCGCGCCTATATTCGTTTCTTCGAAAATTGCTCCGCTTCGAAATGCCCCAATAAAACACGGCAGTATGAATCTAGTAATACTATCTGAAGTAATGTGTATATCCGAGAGATTGTGGTTCCGGTAGAGATGCCAAACGTAGCGGAAAATTCGCTATTGCCTGGATATCGTTCCTAGATGGTAAAAATAATATACTGGGTGTCAAAATAAAACGTTTCGTACTTGTTCTTAAATTTTACAGTTGTGTTACTACGTCACTAGCTACGACCGACCCTCTAAGATATTTGCACCCGATTTGCAGATCATCGCTCGCCTCGATCTACCAACGAACATCGTCTCTCATAAGTAGTTAAGTAGATTTAAGGTGAATCATAATATCAGTTCGATTGCTGCTTTACCGATAGTTATATGTTACAAATGATGTATTATCCTTTCGCACAATCGGTCTTAAATAGTTATTATTAATATGAATATATACAATTTTCAATTTTTAAGAAACAACTGGTCTCGTGGATGCTTGGGCCAGGAAGGTCCCGAATACATCAAGAACTCTCAACTATCTAGCTTTGTTTGGCTGCACTTTGTGACTGTTACTATTATTTTAATTTTTCTTTGTGACTATTTTACTTTTTTAGAAACTTTACTATTACTGGTATTATAATTTTATTATGACTTTTTATTTTTCTACATATATTACATTGTTTTTTTATAATTCAAGTTATGATTATATAGTTTATTATTAACCGAAGGATAAGTATATTTAATTATCTATTTACTTCAATGTTTTATTTTATTATAATTATATATTTACATATTCTATTTTTATACATATTTTTATTTAATTCGAGGTTTTTTTTTTTCATTTTCGCTTTTTCTGTTTTTGTTTAAACTACTTTTTTTTCATTTGAATATGTTTTCTTTTTTAAACTAGTATTTGTTTAATATGTTTGCCCTAGAACAAGTGTATACTTAGTTGGGCGACATGGGACCGATCATCACTATAAGCGTGACACAACTTGCTGTGGGTTTTATTTTAAACTAGATATTAAGTATGATTTGTTACGCTTGTTGCAAATTATGTACATTATCATAATTAAAAAATAAATAAAATACAAACTTATCATAAATAAATTATGATTGTAATGTAGAAGCATATGAAATAGGAATTATTATAACAATACTCCTCAGACCACGCAATCAGTGCGATAAAGAATATCACTTCCTTTTCAGACAATTGTATGTATTAGAATTCAATCTTTCAACGTCTATTCTTTTCTACTCGATGGTTACCATATTTATTTGGGCTAGCGTAGACGCTCGCTGCAGCCGACCACCTGATCAAATATTCTTCCCTTCCAGCCCGAACCTTGATACGACGCCCGCGTAGGCAATCCGTAGCATTGTGTAATTTAAATAGGACAATAAGAAGCGTCCCTATAAAAGGAGGTCACCGACTCCACCAGGGCAGACATTCATTTGCATCGGACGATACGTGTCGTCTCGAGGAGCCTATTATTAAAGTAGCACTTACTGAAAATTGTAATCATTTTAATCTTTGTGTAATTGAATAAAAAAATATTTTTTTAAATAAATAAACTCAGTGAAACCTAACAGTTGTGTGTTTTATTTTAGTTCATTAATTTTATCAGTAATTTTATTGTTATTGCAAACTAATGTATGCTATTGATCTATTTCGTTGTCTAGCTTCAGGTAATTCTGCTTTTGAAAATCACAGTTGTCATCACACATATAAATTCATATTCTAGTCCAAATATCAGATTAAAAAACCTCCTGATTTCTTTGAACTTCTATCGTAAACCGACGTTTTACCAACAATACTTTCGCAGCTGCTTTCGTTCACTGGTTCGCAATGCAGTGCGTAATAGTTAAAAATTAACATACTTGTTCTTGTTAATCAAAATGAAATATTGTGGATAACCATGTGTAGGCGTGGGAATCGTCGAAAAGAATCGGGAAAAGTCAGTGGAGTGCGTCCCTGTATGCTAGTCTATACTACTTATACTATAAAATATATCTTCTTTCCTGGTCAACGCATCTCTCTCTCTCTGTCTCTCTCTGTCTCTCTCTCTCTCTCTCTCTCTCTCTCTCTCTCTCTCTCTCCCTTTTTAAATTTTAATATCTATGATAACTGTTGTCGTTTTCTTTTTTGCTGTTATTTAATGGCCTACCGAATTGTTAGTATTAGTTTTAGTTTGCCTTTAATCACTACTTACATAAAAAATATTGTTTTATTGTTAATTGACCTCAATAATTTTAATAATAATGGTGTATATTACTGGCTGAATTTTAATGAAAGAGACTATTACTGTGTGAATCGCCTGCCCGGGTACGCTGTTTTTGGGATCCAATACAGCTGCGAAACCAGTTTAGTTCGATATCTGTAATACCATATTTCCCAAGTTTCATTAGGAGCATTTCATGGGATACTGTGTCGGGGGCTTGCGCGGGATCAGGAAGTACAGTAATACGCTTTTTGCTGGCGTCTACATACCTAGTGATATGCTCCGACATTTTTAGTACTGCATCTTGTGTTCCCATTTTGGATCCGAAGCCGTATTGGTTTTCGGATGACATGTGATTGGTTTCTAGACGATTACAGAGTTGTGTAATTACTATTTTTTCCAAAGTTTTTGCTAAAACATCAGGTATTGATATCGGTCGATAATTTGAGGGATCAAACTTCGGTCCATATCTGTCACCTGATACTTGATAAGAAATATGTTTCGGTTGATTATGTTTAAAAAAAAATATATAATATCATATTAATTAATTAAATTCACAATTTTATATGTGCATAGTAAGAAACCTTTTAAGGCTACTTAATTTATTGGTCAATTTAGTTATATATTATTCTATATATTCATTTATTTTACTTATCTATAAACTTAAATATTTTCTATTCCTTTATTTAATATTATTTCTTTATTTATATACACATTTATATATTTATAATAACCTTAAAATTTATAAGAATGAATGAGCGATCGGATAAAATAAGAAAAAAAAATAAATAAAAAGAAAGTGAAGTCACTATGATTAAAGTTAAGTCTTAAATACTATCACCCCAGAACAGATATACAATCTAGTTGGGTGATAAAATCCACACAAATGCAATCTTATCTGCTTCGCAAAATCAATTGTATTGTATTGGATAATTTTATAAAATTAAAAAAAAATAAAAATAAAAATATAATAATAATGGATTAGAACTTAAATGGCACATTGACAAGTTGGGTTGTCGACTACAGCGGGCGAGCCCGTCACCTCAGGAAGTTTTAACGATTAGTCGTTCTATCTCCCTGGAGTGAGCGCAGAAGACTTGGACAAAACAGTCCGCCGTCTAGCTCGGCCACAAACCCGTAAGAGGCCAACGCCTTAACCGCGAGATAGCCAGGAGTGTTACCCAGCGGGCTTACACTCACGCCCTTACTTCCAATTGCGATCAGATTACTCCAATCACTCGATTGGTTACGAGTTCGAGGTCGCTTGCGCGGTCGTCTCCCTTACGAAGCGGTGAAACGGTGTATACCGAATCTATCGCGGACCACGGCATCCTTTGCCCGGCTGTTCACCCAGGATTGGGTAGCCGATGGTCATTTCAAGAGCAGTCGCCATAAGGTCCGCAACCACGACCACTCTATAGGAAACAGTACTGCTTCCAGACTCCCCCGACTGTTAGTCAGAGTTTGGGAGCTGTTGGGACTGTTGTTTGGGAGCTAATGGGCCCTTGCTGAGTTGGCCACGAAGACCCATTCTGTTTCAGGGTCGGTCACACTCACGGGTTAACACCCATCCGATGGCCTCCACGCATGGGGTGCGAGCCTGGGTAGGACACTGGGTCAACCAGTCTCCCCTGGGAACAATCCTCTGGCGCTCCTGGACGGTCTGCGCACCGAGCGGCGCAAGCCAATCGATTGTGCTCTCCGACTAACAATCGGGGGGTCTGGGAACTGTATTGTTTCCTATAGAGCGGGGGCAGTTGTCTACCTTACGGCGACTGCTCTTAAAATGACCATTGGCCATCCGATCCCGGTTCAGAGTCGGGCAAAGGACGCCTTGGTCCGCGACAGATTCGGTGCACTCCGTTTCACCGCTTCGTAAGGGAGAGGACCGCGCAAGCGACCTCGAACTCGGAACCAATCGAGAGACCGGAGAAATCTGGTCACAATTGGAAGTGAGGGCGCGAGTATCTCGAGCCCGCCGGGTTTATTCCTGGCTCACTCGCGGTAAGGCGTTGGACTCTCACGGGTTGTGACGTAGCTGGACGTAGAATGTACTGTCCAAAGTCTTCTACGTTCACTGCAGGGCGACAGAACGACTAATCGTTAAAACGTCCTGTGGTGACGGGCTCGCCCGTTGTAGTTGACACCGCAAGATGTTAGTCAGAGTGCGCAATCGATTGGCTTATGCCGCACGGTGCGCAAACCGTCCAGGAGCGCCAGAAGTTTGTTTCCTGTGGGAATCTAGCCCTAAGGCCAGAGTCCTACCCAGGCTCGCACTTCATGCGTGGAGGCCGTCGGATAGATGTTGACCCGTGTGTGACCAACCCTGAACAGAATGGGTCTTCGTGGCCAACTCAGCAAGGGCCCATTAACTCCCATGGCACATTGACAATATTTAATTTTGCCTGCGTAGTATACACAGAATAGTATGCTCTAATAAGAAATCTTGTGAAAATATTGGTATTTTCATTACCGGCCGACCAACCGACCGACCGATCAGCCGACCCACCGACCGGCCGACAGGGCGACTAGCCAGCCGACCAAATGACCAACCGGCCGACCGGCCGGATGAGCGACCGACCGACCGACCGACCGAGTGACCGACTGACCGAGCGATCGACCGATCGACCGACCGACCGACGGACTGAACATCCGACCGACCGACCGACGAAAAACTTGCAAAACTCGAAGATGATAGCAATATTTCAATCGCAATATTTTAGTCATGATTATGGTTGAAACTAATCAATCGTCAGTCACAACTAACGATTGAAGTAATAAATCCTTAGTCGTTAGTCACGATTAACGTATTCACTAGTTAGTCGGGTAAATTTTGCCCAACACCGACACCAAGTAGGTACATTAAAATATATATGTTTTTTTTGGGCCATGGTGTTTCTCCCTGCGTCGTCTCCTCGCGGAATATACGTATTACTTTGTTTATCCCTGCGAGAGACGAATTTGATACGTCTGAAATGAAGAAATGACGGAACGGATGCTACGAGTGTATAAGAAACAGATCCATTGCCACACGTCGCCTGATTCACACTGACAGGTAAATAATGGGATATTTTGTTATAAAAATAAGAGAAAAAAGAGGGAGGATAGAGAGACGGAAGTATGATTAATGAGATTTCTATTTCCTGCGACGGTCTATGTGACATAGGAAAAATACTCAAAGACAGATTTGGAGAGACGAACTGAGCTCACTAGCAGCCCGGGATCTATGAGTTTAATAACAATAACAGTTGCATAATATTCATGTAATTTTTCTACTATATAATTGTTTAGTCCGTAGCATACTTGAATATAACTCGGTCATCTGGTGTACAAGTGTAAACAAATACATTCAGATGGTAGAGCGTATTCAAAGAAAATTTTTAAGAAATATTTATTACAGAAAATACAATATTTATCCATACTTATTTCCGTCCGATTTTGTGCTAGGAATGGTAGGATACAACAGTCTTGAAACTCGTCGATATATTTCACTAATTATATTTGCATATAAACTAATTCAAGGAACGATTTATTTGCCAGAGATACTATGTAAGTTTGAATTGTACGTACCGGTAAATTACACAGCGAGGAGATCGCATCTATTGTTTAATGTGCCGTACCACCGTACAAATATTTTTGTAGACAGGCCAGTGGGAAGGGTTATAGCTCTTCTTAATTCCTTACCCACAGAAATAGATATATTTTGTACATTCCTTTGGCAGCTAAAAAGGCAACTCCCTGCTATCTCATGTTTATCATAATCTGTCTTTTATTAAGTTTTATATTTTTATGTTTTTTTTCTTTTCTTGTTCAATGTTAGCATTAATTTAGTTATGTAGTCATTTATTTTTAGACTTACACTCTAGCTTTAATATTCAAGGGCGAATTGGATTCATCTGTAATGCCCTTGAATACTATTTGAAACTAATAAAATAAATTAAATAAATAAAATGAGGGGCGGTGGGTACCTACCTCGAGCGGCAATTAAGGGGGACATCAAATTCCTGTGTTTGAATAGAGAATTTTTCACTAAAGCGCCTAGCAACTATGACGCGTCGTACTATCGACTGATCGTTGGATTGGTAGCAAACGGTTTCGTGCAGCTTGTCTATAAGATCCACTGTGTTTTCGGGTCGGTCCAACTCACGATTCAGCTCCTATTCAGTAGCCTCCTCGTGTGGAAAACTACCCCGGAAAGGACTCTCGTGTAACTGCTGATGGATCGATTTCCCTTGGGGATTGCCTCCCGGCGCTACTGGGCAGTTTGCGCAACGTGCGGCGTCACCCAATCGGCTGTTCACTATGACTAATTAATTACTGAAGGAGTGTGAAGTTTATGGAAATATACTGTCTCCGAAGCAACGGGGGTGGATGGTGACCTGTCGACAACCACTCTTTAAATGACAATCGGCTACCTGACTCTGAATTTAGAGCCGGGCAAGAGATGCTAATGGTCCGCGATAGATTCAAACTGAATCACAACTGAATATACGGCAGGTATAGGTCGCGCAAGAGATTTTGGACCAGTAACCATTCGGGAGGTTGAAGGTATCCTGATTGTTAATTCCAGCGGGGATATTACTCTAAAACTGATAGTCAGGGGGCAAGGCTGCTGGCCGCTGGGTTACCTTTCCCGGTGCCCCGCCGTAAGACATTGGCCTCTGACGGGCATGTCGGCTTAGCTGGGCAGTAGGTTTGTATCTCCTCTGAGTCTTCTAAATCGAGCGTTGACGAATAGTCAAGCGCGATTCCACGTCTGCTCGCGCTGGCGACCAGGCGCATACTAAATGCTCTATCGCAACGCTAGCACAGAATAACTATCTTCCTGCAGTGGTGGTATAAGGGTAATTACAAAGCATATTTAGTGTAACTTTCAGAGCGCCCTCACGTTTTAATTGATTGTAATTAATTTAGGGCCTAAATAAAAAATGTGGCTTAGTGCTGCCCTAGAGAACTTACCAGACAATATAATGAAATTATAATAAAACACACTTACCGCTTACATTGTAGGAGTAATCGCGCCTGAAAGTTTTCGAAGTCAATTTAAAGCCTTAATGTCCAAGGAAATGAGTAACTTTTTTTTTATCCAAATTTTAAATTGGTTCCTTATCGAGGGATTCACATAGAAGCATTTTTAAAGTCATGCTTATATTTTTCAAAAAACTCATAAAACTACAATTCTTCAGATATGGTCGTTTCCAGGTATCATGTCGTCTAAAACCCGAGTGTCCCCCCGCCCCCTCTTCCACCTCCCTTCCATCCTTCAGTGAGTCCCTGCGAAGATGTTTGCGCGCACACAACGAGCCTATATGAGAGCACCTAACATGTCCACCATGAGAACACCTAATTCGTCCATACATTGTAATTTTAATATCTGTTTAAACTAAAACCGTCGCAGAATACCTGAAACGATAAAAACACATACTCTGTGAGAGTACACACTGTATATTCCTAAGCAAATGGAGGGGAATCACTGGGATGGGTTGGTTGAACTCTGTAATATGATTTCATAGCCGCTCAGTTTACTGAGGTATGCAATATGCTTAGGTCAGCCGTCCATTATGTTGTTCTTAGTGACCGTACACCTTATGTACTATCTTTTATGGGTCTTAACTGAAAATAATATATTTTAAATAAATATATCACAACACAACATACTATCGTGTAATTAGCAATATTTAAGAAGATTTTTGACTTCAAAATTCCGAAACTGCTCATAATCGAGGTGAGTTGTAATAGTAATAACTGTTATACATAATATATAGATTTTTCCGATCAATATTTTCAATAATAATAAAGTATTTCTACTTTATTTTTGCCCATTGCCTTTTATATGTATTTTAATTTGAATAAATTTAGCAATTTTGTGCCCATTTATTATCTATCTATCTATCTATCTATCTTCTTATATATAAAAATGAATCGCCGTGCGTTAGTCTAGCAAGATCTCGGAAATGACTCGACCGATTTGTTTTTTTTTTGTTTGCCCTGATTCAGGGGTGGTTTCAAAAAAAAACATTTAGAAAAGTCAAAGAAACAACTGAAAATCGAAAAAATCACAATTGGTCATTTTTGGGAAATAGGCCACTTTCAATTATTCATTCCGTGCAATTGTGTAAAATTTCAAAAAGTCGAAAAAGTCAAAAAAGTTAAAAAAGGCAAAAAAGTCGAATAATGCAAAAAAAGTCAAAAAAAGTCGGTAAAGTCAATAAAATATAAAAAGTAAAAAAAGTGAAAAAAGTCGGATATGTATAAAAAGTCAAAAAAATCAAAAGGGTGTAAAACAACAAGAAAGTCGAGAAAGTCGAAAAATGGGAAAAATAACAAAAGTCAGAAAAGTATAAAGAGGCGAAAAAGTCGAAAAAGTCGGGTAAGTCAAATAAATCAAAAACGTCAAAAAATGCGAAAAAAATCTAAAAAGTGAAAAAGTCGAAAAAGGCGGAAAAGTCAGAAAAGTAAAAAAATGGGAAAAAGTCGATAAAGTCGGAAAAGAAAAAAAAAAATGGAAAAGTAAAAAAGCTGAAAAAGTCGAAAAAGTCGGAAAAGTCTGAAACTTTTCCAGTTCAACTCCAACGTTTAACTGTAGCTGACGAACTAAACGCGTGCTTAAAATAATGAAATTTGTGGCGACATGTGAAGACACTCCGATTGACGACTAACATGCGAAAGTTTTTGCAACAAAATCGAAATGCAGATGTGTTTTCGAAGCAATTGTTGTACATTTGAATGTCGCAGTTGACATCTCGACCGGATTCATCACATTGTCCATCGATTTCTGTCAGTTGACCGAATCGAAGGAGGAACGCTGTTGGCGTGTTTTTCCGAACGAGGCGCAAAAGTTTAAATACCATAATTAGCTGACCGAACGAGCCAATTAGCGGTGAAAAACAAATATGTCGATGACTTCAATGCGACCATTAAGAATGTAATTCAGGGACAGTTGTTTGCCTTCAAATCGATAGATACAATTATCAATCAGGATGAGGTAGTCAACTATCTCACAGGATTTTTGAATTCGCTGGGATTGCCTGGCATTTGCAATAGAAATTAGGCTCAGTCATCACCATGCTGCGTAATATCAATCAACCTCGACAATCAACATCAATCAACGGATTTGCCATTCAATTTTAAACGGCTGAAATTCCCTGTGCGTCTAGCCTTCGCGATGACAAATCACGCGTGTTGAAAGTTTGCGGAATTAACTTGAAATTCCCGTATTTCGCGCATGGACAACTGTACGTTCCCTGTTCGCGAAGCAAACGGTCGGAAAGCCATCATTTTTGTTTATTTACGCGCCGGAAAATAAAAAGAAAAACATAGTTCACCAGAATGTTTTGTGTTTAATGTGAACTGCATTTATATTTCATCATGTAAATTAAATATATTAAATTTATTTTCATTACAAACGACTTTTATTTAATCACCAAACGAAACTCAAACCGTACATGATTCGGCGATATTATAAATTTCAATTAATTGGATTTGGAAGGTTGATTAGGAATAATAAAAGCTTATGAAGATTTACATTAAAATCAATTTTAGGTGGTACGAAGTTCACCGGGTTATCTAGTTATATAATAAATATAACAAATATGACAAGAATTGAGCATGTATGTGTATGTTTGCTGGGAGAATCATAGACACAGTGAGAGGGTGTGTGTGCATGTTTGAGTGTGTGAGTGTATGCGAGTGTGAGTATGCTGTTTCTATATGTATATGTACGTGTATGTGTATTTTTGTATATGTCGAAGTGTATATTTTATATTATATTTTATATAATACTAGATGACCCGGTGAACTTCGTACCACCTAAAATTGATTTGTTTGTAACTCTTCATAAGCGTTTATTGATTCTAATCAACCTTCCAAATCCAATTCATTGAAATCTATAATATGGCCGAATCGTGTACGGTTTCAGTTTCGTTCGGTGATTAAATGAAAATCGTTTTATAATTAATTAAAATAAATTCAATGTATTTAATTTACATGATAAAATATTAAGGCTTTTTCGACTTTTCCGACTTTTTTGCATTTTTCGACTTTCCTCACTTTTCGACTTTTTTTACTTTTTCGACTTTTTGGACTTTTCCGACTTTTCGACTTTTCCGACTTTTTCGACTTTTTCTACGATTTCGACTTTTTCAACTTTTTTGACTTTTTTGACTTTTTTGAATCTTGACTTTTTCGACTTTTTCGACGTTTCGACTTTTCGACTTTTTAAAATTTTTACACAATCGCACGGAATGAATAACAGTTATGGATGGCGCAGCTGTCAAACAATAGGATCGCCGCGAACGCCATCTATTGGAAGGGGCTAATTTTCCAAAAAGACCAATTTCGATTTTTTCGATTTTCAGTTGTTTCTTTTAATTTTTCCTAAATATTTTTTTTGTAAACCACCCCTGAATCAAGGCAAACAAAACAAAAGAATAATCATTCAAATCGGTCGAGTCATTTTCGAGATCTTGCGAGACTAACGCACGGCGATTCATTTTTATATATAAGAAGATATAAGAAGATAGATAGAACAAAACATTATGGAAAAAAGACCGTAGGTGGTACACATGAAACTGCTGAAAGGATACGCGAAAAAAAGTGTAAAGGACAGGAAGCGAAAAAATCAGGTCATGGAAGGAATTAAAAGTAGGTACCACTTGTATAACATGCCTTGATCACAACCCGGTATGACGGCGACGTTTAGCCCCTCATATTTGTTCTTCGGAGGAGAAGTCTTAATCGATGGACGATTCCATGCTTACGGTGAAAACGGATTACGTATAGCGTGGGTGGTACGGTATAGCTACGACCATATTTCATATCAAAGAAAGCGTATTTTTTCTCAAGAAAATTAGCCCCTAGATCTTTGTAATGCAAAGTTGCAGGTAATAAACAAAATGTTAACAAAAATAACCGAGTTATTTTTTTTATAAGTGCAGTAGTCATGTCATGGTGAAACGTAGAACAGGCTATCATAATTAAATGCGTATACAAAATTTCGTGTCTGTGCTGTTGACCGTTGAGGAGTTCCCTCTTTGGAAGCCAACCCTAGTTGCCGCAGTCCTGTCTTGATGAAACTTAGATCGGGCTGTCATAATTGAATTCATATACAAAATTTCGTGAGTGTGCTGTTGACCGCTGAGGAGTCCCCTCGTCGGGAGCTAATCCTAGGTATAGAATCAGGGCATGCTTGCTATATAAAATGCATTGTCTTCGGAGCTGAACCAACATGTAAGTTTTCAACTTCATATGTTAATATTTGAGGAGTTCCTTCAATTCCTCATGGATCACATCATCAGAACAAAATTTTGATAAAGTTGTGACGAATCTGGAAGTACATCCTTTCAAATAAAAAGAATTTTCCAAAGCAATTCATAAATGACGGATTTCTGAGGTAACAAACATTTAAAGAAAAATACGATCGAATTTATAACCTCCTCCTTTTTTTTAAGTCGGTTAAAAATAAATCGGCTGTGGTCTACGATCTATAGGGCCTGACAGGAAAACGAAAAGAGCTTTATCATTTGAAGGGCATGTTCACAGCAGACTAAGATGTTAAAATTTCAAATCCACACCATAGCAAAGAAGAGGAAGAAATCAAGAATCACACTCATGAAAGCAAAAATGAGAAATATTGTAGAACGGACAAACACGGTTATCATAGCATATTGCAAAGGATAAATAGGTCAAAATTTATCAAAAGAAATACAAACAAAATCAAATAATTTAAAATGTGTGCATAAGGTAAACTTATTAATATAAATCCACAACATGACAACTCTGAAGTTGTGGTAGAAAATTCCCACGCCGACACAACTTCTAACCTCTGCCTTATAGCCGTCTGTAAATATGATGTCCAAGCCAGGGGACCGGGCGAAATAAGGTCAGAAAATACTACATTGTTTAGGGTGGGGACTGCCCTACTGGTTTTTTTTATCAAAACTGTTTGAAGGATGATGTACGAAGTAATAAGGCTGTCGGAGAAGGGAAGGTGAAAGTCTTGCTACTGATCTCTCCGCACCGTAATCGATTTCCGGATCGTAATGGAATGCCGCTTGTTCCAGGTTGACAGGAACACTGCGACGGCGCAATCGGTCATGTTGATTATGTCGTGATTGCTGGCGTTGTGTATGTTGTCGCTCGTATTCGCTTATCTCATGTATTCGCTTGTCGATCATTTTCAGTCGCTCTCACACATAATTCGGACAATGCCAATACGACTATTTTCATTATCCGTCGCTCGCTGGTCATCAGTGCGGCTTGCACGTGAAGTAGATCGCCGCGCATTTGACTGACTTCGACGACCTATGTTACCTATTCTCCTCGGCATTATAATGAACACTGTAAAAAGACACGGAATTGTTTTCAGTCACTCAAATCTGTCGAACATTCCTTGAGAACTTAACAATATTGCAATCCTCAGACTAAGGCCAAATTTGTAGTTATGTATGTATAAGCCTGCAAAGTCTATTTACCTTTATAATAATGGCTGATCAAAGTGATTTTTTGCAAAATCCAATTAAATTCGCTCGAAACAAATCTATTCTCCAATCGCACTACCTTTTTTAAACGAAAAAACGACGTTAAATGTAATAACAATTTCACACAGTCGCGCGGAATGAATTATGAATGGCGTAGCTGTCAACAATAGAATCTATTGTTAGAAAATATAGAGAGCGCCATCTATCGAGAGAAATACGAAGTGGCCATCCCTAGAAGGGCCAATTTCGATTTTTTCGTTTTTTTAGCTGTTCCTTTGAGTTTTTCCTAAATATTTTTTTTGTAAACCACCCCTGAATCAAGCCAAACAAAATAAAAGAAAAATAATTCAAATCGGTTGAGTGATTTCCGAGATCCTGCGAGACTAACGCACGGCGATTCATTTTTATATATAAGATTATATTAATGCACCACATTATTATTTTTTATCCCAACGACCACGAGTACAAACTAAATAAATACCAGTTCTCGCAAATGCCGTCACCTGGAACTGATTCACTGTCTACCTTCACGCGATGGAAGTCGACGCTCGTGGCCTGCCAGCCAAATCTCTCTTTCACTTCTTTAAAATCTTGGTCTCTCCAGGAAAATTATAAACTGCTTCCAAGAAAAAAATATCTAAAACCGCGATCTCCGCATCTCAAATTCTATATGGCTTCGAAGGGGGAGTGAATGGCTTCGAAGGGAAAGTGAATGAGTACATACTGTGGAATACGTCATTTTACATTTGCTAGAAGTTATTCACAACTTCATTACGTGTACATATACTTTTTATATAATGTGTAAATGCAAGGCAACTTCGGATCAATCATAAAAATCAAAATCGAACCGACTCAAATAACAAAAAAATATACACATTTTTTTGTTTCAAATAATCTATCAATATGTTAAAAAAAAGTGAATAATTTTTTTTAATAATCAGTTTTTTAATACTCAATACGTTTTACACTAAAATCAACACTAAAGTAACAAAATACAGGACAAAATAGATTTGATAATTGGTAAATTATCTTTTAAAAATTAATCGGCCTTGTCAAATTCATCAAAATTATAGAGAGCATGCATGGTTAGGTTTCTTTTTATGCATTTCTTAAATGTAACCTGTTGAAGTATTTTAATTTCTGCTGGCAACGAGTTGAACAATTTAAACCCCATATAAAAATGATATTTGGTATAAAGAAAGCCACATTTTGGAAATTACTACATTATTTTTATTGCGAGTGTTATGATTATGCAGACTCGACTGCTTTCACTCGTTTTTCAAATTTGCTTTCGCATAAATTAAGCACTGATATTTAAATTCAGATTAAAAGATTAATATTTTTTATTTTTAAGTTGGAAGAAGAGTGATCGTCTCTTTTAAACCCAAATGTCTTCCTGCGAGCTTGCTTTTGCAGAATAAAAATAAGATGGAAATCTGGTGTTATAATACCCCATGTTAAGATACCATTGGCCATCTAGATACGTAAAAGGTTATACTTCTATCTCCAAGCTTCAAATATTACGATCGTATAAACCCACTAGATAAAATGATACACCCTTTAATCGCTTTGCTGTGTTCGTAGCGCCTTTAATATTTAAATTGAAATAAACAAACAAATCTAAGACGATCGAGGAACGGAAAGAAAACGCAAATCCTTCAAAAGTCATTTCTATCTCCTCTCCGTTCAGGAAATTCGCTACCTTTACAACTCGCTCCGGGCTTGTGTATCGCGTCTCATAAATAGAGAGGCTAACCCTCAAACGCTCCCTGGGGTGTCGTATCGCCTCGGTGCGATGTCTCAAAAATGTTTTACTTAGCTTAATTACCCCGTTGTTAGGAAGGGTTGCTTGCGCGGGATATCAATATAATAATAAAAATAAAACGCTTTATTCGCACGAAAAGGCGAGCTTATTACCTGCGGGCAATATTTTAGAGATAACCTATGTATACTATTGTAACAACATTATTTGCCAGTAGATGCTTCATAACTTAACCTATATATAGAGAAAAATACAAAAAAAAAACAAAATAAATATATATATATATATTTAACTCTCTGTGTGGGCACAGAATGTGTCACAAAAATAATCTAACACATATAAGGACGCTAAGGTTTAAAAATGAGGAGAATTGGAAGGAAAGGAAATTTATGTGGAATATTTTAAACGATCTTTTAGTCTGTTTTTAATACTTGTTATGCTTGGCGCGTTTCTCACATATTTCGGCAAAGCATTCCAAAGACGAGCTTCATTCACGGTGAAAGAGAATGAGAAGAAGTCAGTGCTATGACTAGGGATATAGAGTAGCAGGTTATCTTTTGATATCGGCGGGCGTCCATGAGCCGATAGTGCAGTAAATCTGCCAGTAAGATAATTGGGAGCGAAGCCATCCAAGATCTTGAAAAGCATACAAAGAACTCTCATGTCTCTTTTCTCCAAGGTCGACAGCAGTGAAGCTTCTCTTTGTACTCCGTGATATGGTCGAATTTTCTGGGTCATGGACGAATGCAGACATTTTGGAGACGCTCAACTTTGGTGGATAACTCCTCTGTGAGGTCGAGAAATGCGACATCTCTGTAATTCAGAAGGGGGAGGAGAGCAGACTGACAAAGTGTAATCTTGCTCTCCGGGATGATATTTTTCAGCCTATTCAACGAATGAAATCAGCCAAAGAGTTTGCGTCGCATTTCTCGAATATGTGGCCGCCATGAGAGGTTGTCGTCCATATGGACACAACCTCTCATGGCGGCCATGGTGTGTGTGTGGGTGTGTGTGTGTGTATGTGTGCGCGTGTGTATTCCTCCACGATAGCGCCCAAACGCTTTATCAGATTGAGCTGAAGTTTGCCATGCAGTTGTCAGTCGTCATGGCAAGAGTTGAAATGATTGTCGTTGAAATCGGTCCACCAGGGGCGCGCTAATCAAACTTCATTTATATTGAAATATTGGACTTCAAAACACAGATGAGATGCATCTTTGGGCCGAATCCATATTGTGAAATTTTGGTGGAAATAACACTTATAGAAGCGACAAAAAAAGAAACCGCCGTATTTAAGAAAATACTACAACATATTTTTTTCTGATTTGAATTTATTTGCTGTCATTTTAATTTTCCACTTCTAACTTTAATTTAATTATTTAATTTAAGTATTTAGTCATTTTTAATATTGTTTTTGCAATTCCATTATTTTGTGCATACATGGAATATATGTCATTTTTATAAACACGGTATTTGTGCAAGCACGTCCAAAAATAAATGTTTACCTTAGAACAGGTCCCGGCCTAGTTAGGTGACTTTGCCACTAGACTATGCAATGTATTCTTTTTTCTGCTTTTGATTCAATTTTGAAAGTATTTCTATGCATAATTCCTACGCTGAAATTGTTTACTGTTATTTTTAATATTTGCATTACTTATATAAATAAATAATAATAATTGCAAAATAGCCATCGTAATACTACGGAAATACTACAAATACACAACCATTATGATACATTTGCGATCATAACTACTTGACACAATCACTATCGGTGGAGGGGGTGTATCGGCTGGAGGGTGGGGGTAGCGAGGGAAAGAGGGGGGGGGGGGGGAAGTTGGCGAGGGAAAGAGGGAAATTTGACGGGGGTAGGTTTGGCGTTTTGGGGAGGGGTTCTCTGCTTACCGGGAAAGTCTTGGGGTGACTCAACCCATTTTTTGTAATTATTATCAAAGGAGCAATTTGATGGTTGCGAATAATCTCAACCAATGCAACTGCAGTTGATATAATATAATGATATGGTCAATATGGCAACAAAACTGGCACTGAAAGTTACCCTACGATAATTTCCATCAGGTAAGCGTAGGGCTTAACTGCGTTTTCTTCGAAGCTGTATTTAAAAAAATGGTTAAATAAATAAAAGAAACGATTTATTAGCTTATAAATTGACAATAAAAAATGTTTCCTAAAAAAAAATCATTTGAAAATCTGGTGCTGCGGAAAGACCTTTTTACCATCGATGTTTACCAATTTGTGAGTTCATAAAAATTGCCTCATCACACCGGCCACGATAGTGCTACAAAGAAGTTTGCACTTACCAGATTCTGCCAGCGTCTTCTTCTTCTTCTGGTGCACCAGAAATGCTGAGAATGGCGAATTGTTTCTGTGGCGATATATCACAAATTCACTGCCTTTGGCAAACGTCGTGAGCGAGATTAATTAGACACAAAAATGCGTGCGTGCGGGGAAATATAACTTTCACTACTGAAATTACCCGCATTATTTTTCAGCGAGCGTGAAGAAACCGGTTTGTGCGTTCCTCTTAAACGGCACTACCCGGCTGGTATCATACGACAAAATATGAACCAATAACGGCGTAAACATCTTCCCCCAGCTTGGACATCTATAGATGTCCTAATCTAACCTACCCGGCTGGTATCATACGACAAAATATGAACCAATAACGGCGTAAACAAAATCATTACAGTAATTTTGTCTCTTTTTACCTACACGACTACCCAACAAAACAGGAGTGTAATGTGTTCAGGGTTCATCTATGTATGTTTCCGTTTCTTTATTCCACCATAACTTCTAAACGCTTTAATTGATTTAGAAATATGTGGTAATGTTAAAATCGTTATGTCATGCCAAATGTCATAGGGTACAATAACTGTCCAAATATCAAGTAGGGAGTTGTCTAAATGTCCAAATGTCAATAAATTAACATAAATATATCTTGTTTAGTGTCAAATTAAAAGTCTTATTGAGTATATTCAGGAAATATATATGTAGGTATCTATATTGATAAATACATAAATCACACATTTTTATTTTAAAAACCCCTAATAAAAATAATTATAAATATAATAGTTCACTTCTGTAGCGATAGTCGTGATTTTTATTCTTTTTATATATTTACTTCCTATCGATATTTTTCAGCTTATTTTTCTCATACGTATAAAATATTATTAAATAAAACTTTAAGGTCATGAAACTTACGACCCTTATCTAGCTTTTCATAAAATACAAGAGAAGTATATTCGTTACTTTGATTATGCGATATGATATTATATTGGTACTCGTCCTTAACGAGTCCAATAAAAAAGAAAATACTAAATTCTAAGCTAAGTTAATCTGATAATACATTTTTCGCTGCACAAAACGAAATCCCAAAAATTACACACAACTCTAGCAAATCTTGATTTATCAGAGGAACTACTCAAAAAACTTGAACATTTGCAAAATGTACGCATATGATTCATCCTCGGCTTCGTAAGTATGATTGGATGCAAGAATCTGGAACGATCTCCCAGCAAATATACGAAACTCGCCTTCTTTGGAATCATTTAACAATCACCTCTAAAAGTACCTCTTTTTTAAAAAGTGTTCAGTTCTTTCTTTTCTTTCTCCTTCCTCTCCCAATGTCCTCTCCTAAGACATTCTTAGTTTTAAATATAGTAGTTTGTATTTTATGAAGACAAATTTATTTTTTTATTAATCTTTATTTCCACAACGCGCCCATGTAACCTTCACTGTGATTATGTTAGTTGAAAGATATTTCCATTTAGCAACAAGCTGCCTTTTTGTATTTTAGTTTTCAAGTGCATATAAAGACATTATTATTATTTTAATTAAATTACGTTTACAGTTACATTCATTTAATATTATGTTTTTTAATCGTGATTTATTAAGTACCAGCTGACCCAGCGAACTTCGTATCGTCTAACGGTCAATGAATGTCTTGTTACAGATTAGCTGAACTTAATTTATGATTTTAAGGAAGTAATACAATGAATACAAAATAAATATTTAGTTCACTACTTTATTGAGATAATAACCCAAAACGAAATATAAAAGTACAAAAATAAGTATATCAATCGCGTGTCAGCAAGACATGATTGAATTAAACTGTGTAATAATTGTGGTCCGAATATTGTGGATATATCTTGACGATTCTAAACCTTTATTTAAATACTTTCTTTAATTTGAGGCGAGAGTTCTTTAATTTGAGGCGACAGAATGAAAATTAAATGTTTAACAGTTATAAAACATATGAACATTTTGCATGGGAAAATGTTTTTTCTTTTATTTTATTTTTTCGTTAATTTTCCAAAGTTTTTAATAGGTATTCTGCTTTTAGGGACGGAGAAAAATACAACAAATTAAAAACCATAAAATTCGGTCCAGCCGTTCTCGAGTTATAAGTGTTCGAACAAAGCCGACTTTGTTTTATATATATAGACTAGCTGACCCGTGCCCACTTCGTTGGGCGGTAAAACTTTTTACTTGTGATGAAATTATGATTGTGGTTCGGTTAGTACTGAGTGCTATGATTTATTTCCTGACTGCCAAAATAAGGGTTATATTTTTACTGCATATGTATGTTTGTATTTGCATGCCAATTTGACTATATTACCGTTATTTGTGAGTGTCTTCTTGTGAGTGCATTATTTGTGAGTGTCTTATCTCTTTAACCATTTATGCAGTAAAAGGGAAAAGTCTTTTGTTTTAAACACTTGTAATATAAAAAACTACTTTTTGTGACTTAAATATAAAATGTAGAGATATGCTGTCGCTGACTTTTTTGTTGGCATTACTAAGCTCTACAACTTTTCTCTAGAACTCAATCATTTATCTCTCATCGTTAAAGCAGCGTTCGTAACAAACGTTTTCATTCGACTGTTTTTTCTCCGACTTACTTTGCAAATCCAACTACCACGAAAAAGTCTTTTCATTTTTCGGATTAATATATAGCACTATGACACCTGCAAAAAACGTGGCTTTCTATTGGTAAAAGAATTTTCAAAATCGATTCAGTAGATCCAGAAATTACTTCCTACAACATCACAAACTTTATAATATTAGTATAGATAGACGACACGGTCGCGGTTCCATACCTATGTCGTATTATCTCTTTAACTATTTATGCAGTGAAAGGGAAAAGTCTTTTGTTTTAAACACTTGAGACGATAAATTTACTTATTTTGATAATAATTAATAATTGTTGGTAATATGACCAATAAACATGACCTAACGATTTACACTATTTTTTAAATATAAAATACTACTTTTTGTTACTTAAATATAAAAGTTAGATATATGCTGTCGCTGACTTTTTTGTAGGCATTATTAAGCTCTAGAACTTAATCATATATCTCTCATCGTTAAGGCAGCGTTAGTTAGAAACGTTTTCATTCGACCGTTTTTTTCGACTTACTTTGGAAATCCGACTACCACGAAAAAGTCTTTTCATTTTTCGGATTAATGTATAGCCTATGACACTTACAAATAACGTGGCTTTCTAATGGTAAAAGAATTTTAAAATCGGTTCAGTAGATCCAGAGATTACTTCCTACAACGTCACAAACTTTACCTCTTTATAATATTAGTATAGATTTAATATCATGTAACGTTTTATTTCGTTAGACAACGTTATTATTTAGAATTATATATTAGTTACATAGTTTATATACTATGAAGGGTTGAAAGCGGGAAGAAGTAACGTTGACATCTCAGGTTAAGTATCAAAAGGAGTAACTTTCCGGATGTCAATATTGAGAGAGAATTTATTCGTGCCCATTTAAAACATTGACATTACAGTAACTGCTATGACTAGATAGGATTGCGAACTTGTCAAATACAGGCATACCAACCCTGTAGGCTCATATTATATTTTTAATAGGATAGACCTACACTGATTATTTTAGTGGTAATGAAAATGTTTTTTTTTTTCATAATAGATGTATTAAAATTTTATATCTAACTTATATACAGGTGAGTTTCAATTAGTTACATCTTTTTACTGGGTGAATAAGTACGAGCAAGTTAGCAACTTTTGATAATAAATTGTTAAAAGAAATAAAATAGAATTCATTTTTTATTTATTATCGCAACGGCAGTTTGAGAAGAAAATGAACAGCTGTCCTTGTTGACTTACTTGTGTTCTTCTTACGATGCAAATAATTAATGTACGAAAATAGAGTTCCTAATAGCAATCAACTGCTTTGATGTATGGAATATATTAGATCTAGATTGAACCCACTGCAGATGGTCAGTGGGCATATTTACATATTTTACTCGGTTTTATTTCTCGGGCTCAGCTCGTGTATCCCCGTCCCCTTTTGTATATGGGGAGGATGATTACTAGATGCGTCGGGAAGAAGAGACATCACACCCACTAGCCATCGGTTCAAAAATCATTTTATGACGCGTTCCGAAATCAGACAAGCAGTCGATGTACGACGTGCCCTGTACGCTTTAGCGAAATATTTTTGCTCCCTTTAATTGCCGCCCGGGGTAGGTACCCTGGTTGCCCCCCCCCCCCCCCCATCCCCCTCCCAGATCCGGAGATGCCGCTCATAATAAACGACATGATCAACATGTAGTAAATATATATTTTTTTGTATTTTTTCACACAATCCTAAATTAGGTATCTCGGAAACTAGGATCAGAAAAGTGAGTAATTTATGGAAAACATTCAAGAATTTTATCTGATTTTGTTCCCGGTATTTAAAGTATTTTACGTGTGTGTTAGTTAATCTAAAATGCTTATGTTCTGCTGGCCGGAAAATAAAACTCATATGCGGGTGGTCGACCTATCTCCCTGGCTAGAATATGCACGAGCTCGCCAGACAAAGAATAGTAGTGCAAGAGCCAGCGCCAAAAAAGTGCAACAGTTTTGGTAAAGCTGATACTTTCAGATCAGGCAGTATTTTGGCCATAGAATGCCGGGGTACAGTCAGCAGGCCAGATTCCGGAACGCCAGGCGCTGGTGTACTAGAAGAGGTGGGATTTTAATTAGTAACCCTTAAAGTGTTTTGGAGAAGCTGGAAATTCATCAGTAGACAGTGGATGCAATAAAGAACACGAAACATTTGGTCAGACAGCTTCATAATTAAACGCGTAGCGTCCACCTCTCAATAACATTATATTGCGCCATTTATATACGACTTTTATATTACGCGACACAGTAGACCGATGCGTCATAGAATGATGCGTGACATGTGGATGCTGATAATCGAATGCGTGACGTCTGCATCTCCATACTATTATACAATACAATACAATACAATCAACTACTCCAGTAGATAGGCATTCCTACACTTGGATGCGTCACTAAATTAAATGCTAAAAATTTCATTATTATAAACATAACTATCGTGATAGTTGTCATGGCTGTAATATTATATTCAATATTACCTACATACAAATAATCAAAATATGCTAATGTGATGAATCAGGGAGAATAATATATTAAAATAGAAATGCAAATTCTATGTAGAATAATCAAAAAATATATATTTTATTGCCAATCCAGCAATAGGCCTTCGTATTTTTTTTTAAATGAATTTAATTATATGAAAATTATAATGTCAGCTATCATAATACCATTATGTTTAAAACTTTAAGCATTTCATTAATCATCAACATGGAAAATAAACTCAGAATTTTCAAACTCCCTTATACCATAAATTGGGTTTCTTACCAAATTATGTATAATTATCTTTTTAAATTGGTCCTCTCCAAGGCTTTTCATTTGCTCTGGAATCTTATTATAGAAGGACAAATTTTGGTGAATAAAACTGTTTCGCACTTTGCTAAGTCGCTGTCGGTTTATGTGGAGATTGGATTTATTCCTCGTATCGTGATGATGAAAATCACTATTCACCGGAGCTTCTGTTAGGTGTCTACGAGCGTACATAATATTTTGGTAGATGTAGATGTAAGGTCGCCATTGCGACCATTATATTGCCGGCACAGTAGACCGATGCATTATAGACCGATGCGTGAGATGGATGGAGATGCTGCCGCAACGCGTTTGATTATGAAGCAGTCTGACCATATGTTTCGAATTCTTTATTCTATCTACTGTCTACTGATGAATGTTCAGCTTTTCCAAAACACTTTGGAGTACTAAATAAAATCACATCTATCCTAGTACCCCAGGGCCAGGTGTCCCGGAATGTGACCTGCTGCCCCGGCATAATATGGCCAAAATACTGCCTGATCTGAAAGTATCAGGCAGCGATAGGCATACCGCAGGGATCTTGTTTGGGTAACACTCTTTTCCTATAATACATGAATTACATTACATCTGCCACATCGCGAGCTGAGCTGATACTTTACGCAGATGACACATGCGTAATAGAGAGAGAGAGAGTTTACCATCGTTAACCAGCAATACCCAACTTGTGTTGAATGAGTTAGGTGCATGGTTTGACGCTAATGGCCTGGTACACAACATTAAGAAAACTAATGTTATGTATTTCAGCCTTAGACCTACTAAAACCGAAATACATGTGACCGTCAATAACGAAGAATTAACTCAGGTATCCTTTTAACAAAGTTCTTGGGATTCGTAATCGATAATGAGTTGCGATGGAACCTACATATTGATGCTTTATGTGATGATTTGGGAAGAGCGTGCTATGCACTCTATCGCATCGCTTCATTTCTCGATTTATCCGCGCTGCGCATGTGTTACTTTGCATACGTTCATTCACAGCTAACTTACGGCGTGGAGTTATGGGGGCGAGCAGCCTACAGGCAGAGGGCTTTCATTATGCAGAAGCGTACAGTTCGCACAATAGCGCGTGTGGCGCTTGATACTCCAGCTAGGCCTCTGCTTAGAGATCTCTGCATCATGACGCTGCCGTCCATTTATATAATGGAAGTAGCGCTGTTCGTTCGCAGAAATCTAGCCAACAAGATCCCGTAGCATGCTACGTCATGCATTATCCAAGTCGGAGAGGCTAGCCTATATCGCCGGCCCAGCGGTTTACAACAAACTCAGCGAGCACATTAGGCAGGCGCAATCTCTTTTACGTGTTTAAGAGATACCTTACAGATAAGGCGTCTTACTCACTGGAAGAATATTACTCGAGTGAAGTCTAAAATGCTTTGGTGGCTAAAGTATTTAATGGTCATTTTGCATTTTGTCTTGTATTTTTTCTTTTTACATTATTCTTGTGTTTTTTTTTCTTCGTTTTGTTTTGTTTATTTTATCTTTTCTTTACGATAAAAAAATGTTTGTTTGCTAATATGTGTGAATGTTTGCTAATCTGTATCTGACTTGTATACCAGTATACTAATAAAATGAATATGAATATGAATATCAGCATTTTCGAAACTCTTGCACTTTTTTGTCGCTGGCTCCCCGACTATAGCATTCCATATTGCAACATTGCGAAGCCTGGCACAAAAACGAAATTTGCGAGCTCGAGCTGCGCGCATCTGCTGCATTATCGCATGTGATATTTTTGCCCGTGCGAAATGAGTTTCCTCTCGAAAAATTTCATTCATTGTGTATCGCATACATTTATATAATTCGTTTATGAGTACCGTCGCGTATAGTGCTGGCTACGGAAAGCGCCTGCTGTGTTTTACCGCTTTTGTTTGTGAAACCTTATTTTTCTTTTTAAAAATGTCAGTTTAGCGGGTGTTATTTTTGTTTGCATTGGATGGCATGCAAACAATTGCTTGCTTGTATGTTACGGGACATTGTTTATAAAAGAATATAGATTGTTTTAAATATTCTATTATATCAGTATCGATGTCTAAACAAATCTATACTAATAATATAAAGAGGTAAAGTTTGTGACGTTGTAGGTAGTAATCTCTGGATCTACTAAACCGATTTTGAAAATTATTTTACCAGTAGAAAGCCACGTTATTTGTGAGTGTCATAGGCTATATATTAAACCGAAAAATGAAAAGGCTTTTTCATGGTAGTCGGATTTGCAAAGTAAGTCGGAGAATAAGCGGTCGAACGAAAACGTTTCTAACTAACGCTGCCTTTACGATAAGATATATATGATTAAGTTCTAGAGAAAAGTTTTAGAGCTTGATAATGCCTACAAAAAAGTCAGCGACAGCATATGTCTACCTTCTATATTTAAGTAACAAAAAGTAGTTTTTTTATATTTAAAAAATAATTTAAATCATTAGGTCATGTTTATTTGTCATATTTTCAACAATTATGAATTCTTATCAAAACGAGTAAAATTTATCATCTCAAGCGATTAAAACAAAAGACTTTTCCCTTTTACACCATATAATTTCCCTTTTACTGCATAAATAGTTAAAGAGATAATACGCTCATAAATAAGACACTCACAAATAACGGTAATATAGTCAAATTGGCATGCAAATACGTACATATATATGCAGTAAAAATATAACCCTTCTTTTGGCAGTCAGGAAATAAATCATAGCACTCAGTACTAACCTAACCACACTCATAACTTCATCACAAGTAAAAAGTTTTACCGCCCAACGAAGTGGGCACGGGTCAGCTAGTTCTATATAAAAACAATCTTCAAACCGACCGCGCGACCTATAATACCACATATCTCGATCTCTGGAGCCTGTAAATGATGTAATACCACTGCAAACGCCAAAGCTACTAAAAACGTTCAGCGAAAAAAATCGGCGATATGCGAACACATATTGAATAGTGGAAATAACCACTTTGTTCAGTTTTATATACCCAATGTGCTATCCAAAAAACAGTTGGGCGGTGTCGACTACAACGGGCGAACCCGTCACCCCAGGCTGGTATAACGTTATGTGATCGTTCTTTCAATCGTGTGAAGAGATTACAAGACTTAGAAACAACAGACAATTTACTCTATCTCCGCCGACTAGCCCGCGAGAGACCAACTCTTACCGCCCGGCAACGGGTAGGTAACCCAGCGGGCAGACCAATCGCCCTCGCTACCAATTATGGCCAGATGTCTCCGGCCTCCCGACTGGTTACAAGTTCGAAGTCGCTTGCGCGACCCTCTCCGTAGCATAGCGGTTACCTGTGTATACCGAATCTCACGGACCACGGCGTCCTTTGACTAACTTTCTCCCGGTATCGGGTAGCCGAATGGAAGAGTCAAGAGCTGCTGCCACAAGGTAAACAACCGCCCCCGCTCTATAGGAAACGATACTGTTTCCAGACTTCCCCGGCTGTTAGTCGGAATGCACAATCGATTTGCTGAAGCCGCACGGTGCGTAAATCGTCCAGGACCTCCCGAAGGTTAACTCATAGGGGAAACTAGTCCGCAGGTCAGAGTCCTGCCCGGGCTCGCACTTTTGCGTGGAGGCCTCCAGATGGGTGTTGACCCTTGAGTTTGACCGACCCTAAACTCATGGGAGTTTGTGGCCTAACTGCAACAAGGCCCATTAGGTCCAAAGGAAAATTTTCCCCGCATGATCCGAAAAGCCATTTAAATGAGAATAACACTGAACTTCAATAAAGACGATGGTTCCCAACTCTACTCAGTGGAACCCTCTTCTTAAAATGTTTTCAATGCCCATCGCCGAGCGCAAAGACGTAAAACAAGATGCAGTTAGTGTTGCGTGCAAGGCGGATTTTCAAAATTCGCGCGCGCCAAACCCGCCACTCCACCACCGTTATAATTTGCGAAGTAACAGCCAGTTGGGTTGCCGACTACAGCGGGCGAGCCCATCACCTCAGGAAGTTTTAACGATTAGTCGATCTATCTCCCTGGAGTGATCGCAGAAGACTTGGACAAAACAGTCCACCATCTAGCTCCGCCACAAACCCGTAAGAGGCCAACGCCTTAACCGCGAGAAAACCAGGAATGTTACCCGGCGGGCCTACACTCACGCCCTTACTTCCCATTGCGACCAGATTACTCCAGTCTCTCGATTGGTTATGAGCTCGAGATCGCTTGCGCGGTTCTCTCCCTTACGAAGCGGTGAAGCGGTGTATACCGAATCTAAACGCGGACCACGGCATCCTTTGCCCGGCTCTTCGTTGATTTCAATAAATTTCAATAAATAAATATATATTAAATAATTTTCAAGAAATTTCGCAATAATTCGCATTTATTTCGTAAAAAAGGAAAAATCCCTACCTCTAATAATTATACCTCTAGCGCTGAAATTAAATAATTAATTATGTAAAATGACAATGCGACAACATGTATATTCATGTTGGAGTCGTCGTATCATCGTATATCGTCGTATATCGTCGTTCCAAATATCATTATGTCTGCTTCATTCCGCCGTGCGAGTCATACCCGAATACCATTGGAATGTAAATGGCCTCTACTTGCGCGACGGAATTCTCAGGTATGTATCACGAAAATAATTCTGCCCACTTCATATTTCAGGCGGCGCTGAAACGAGAGCCATGAATCATGCGCAGGGGCGTGTAACAAAGGCGAATAATATTTTTGCACAGCTGAAAGCGTGTACAACGTTGTTACGGTTTTTATATACCGTTGAATATGAAGAGCGAGGATCAAATATGAAAATATTAGATTGGTATATATTTTAGCAAAAATGAAATATTAAAGTTGGCCAGACGATGCGTATAAATATATTGTGGTGGATGATTTAAATCTATTTTTTTTATATATTTGGAAAATTAGCCTAACTAACTAACTTTTGGTTCGTTCCTAATATTTCCGTGCTACCTCTTCGTGATTCATTGGGTCGGCCCAAATAACGGGTTCAGATTCTTTCCGGTAGCCTCCTCGAAGGGGGACTTAACCTAGAAGAGCTGCTGTTAACAGCCAGCGGCTGCAGCCTGCAGTCGTTGACAGTTAGGATCAGAAGTTTAGGTCAATGGGAACACCTCGTACGTAACTGGGCAGTTTTCGCAACGTGCGGCGTCAGTCAATCGCTTGCGCAATCGAATAACTGGGTGAGTCTAGAGACGTACGTTTCAAGTTCAATCTGAATTACCCTTACGTCAGACAGAGGCCGCGCAAGCGACCTCGAATCTATTACCAGACTGGAGAATGCAATGGAGAAATCCGTCCAAATCTGATAGTAAAGTTACGAGAAAAGCCGCTGGGGGGCACTTCCGTAGTTGTTAGCGTAGTTCAGTCCATGGGAGAGAGAATGGAAAGTGTCGTTATAACTCCCTGGGATGGTAGGTTGGTCCGTAGCAATTGACACCCCCTCAATGTTACTGTTTTTATATATCATTGAATTTGAAGAGAGAGCAGCATATAAGAGAGTGCAACTTTTTTAGTTATTAGTGCAAACATTTGATCAAAGTTGGTCAGACGATGCGTATATGTACATGTATTGTGGTCGGTGATTTAAACCTACATATTTTATTGTATTCGGAAACGGTGGCTGGACGACATCAGGGAAGCAACTTGCGGTGTCAACTACAACGGGCGAGCCCGTCACCACAGGACGTTTTAACGATTTTCTCATTCTGTCCCCCTGCAGTTATGGGAGCTAATGTTATGGGAGCTAATGGGCCCTTGCTGAGTTGGCCACGAAGACCCATTCTGTTTCAGGGTCGGTCACACTCACGGGTCAACACCCATCCGATGGCCTCCACGCATGGGGTGCGAGCCCGGGTAGGACACTGGGTCAACCAGTCTCCCCTGGGAACAATCCTCTGGCGCTCCTGGACGGTCTGCGCACCGAGCGGCGCAAGCCAATCGATTGTGCTCTCCGACTAACAATCGGGGGAGTCTGGGAACTGTATTGTTTCCTATAGAGCGGGGGTAGTTGTCTACCTTACGGCGACTGCTCTTGAAATGACCATTGGCCATCCGATCCCGGTTCAGAGTCGGGCAAAGGACGCCTTGGTCCGCGACAGATTCGGTGCACTCCGTTTCACCGCTTCGTAAAGGAGAGGACCGCGCAAGCGACCTCGAACTCGGAACCGGAGAAATCTGGTCACAATTGGTAGTTAGGGCGCGAGTGCCGCCCGCCAGGTGACATACCTGGCTACTCGCGGTAAGGCGTTGGACTCTAACGGGTTGGGGCGTAGCTAGATATCGGATTCGTTATGTCCAAAGTCTTCTACGCTCACTGCACGGTCGATAGAACGATGAATCGTTAAAACGTCCTGCGGTGACGGGTTCGCCCGTTGTGGTTGACATCTCAATATGTCCCCCTGCAGTGAACGTAGAAGACTTTGGACAGAACAAATCCAACAGGGAAGCAGCAGGTACCAACTGGCTGAGGGCAGCAGCTGACAGAGAGACATGGAAGAAAAATAAGAAAGAGGCCTACGTCCAGTAGGCTGGAGACCAAACCAGGCTGGGGACGAAGAAGAAGAAGATTGGGAAAACTAAAAGCCGCTTGATAAAAAATAAGGATTTTTCAGGGGTTACCTGTAGGGGATATCCTCCTTATAGCTTATGCAATTCTTCACTGGACGTGTGTATAGTTCGCACAGGTATCTGAATTCGCATAGTTGACCCAGAATATAGACGACGCGACGGGAAGAACGGCATCAGGTTAATCGAGCGCGCAGAAATTCCTACTAGTTTGGGTATGTATACGTATGTTCTCGTTAGAAGCTGGCAATTATTTGTTGCGATAAACTAAGATAGATAGCATTCTGTGTTAAAATAGGCTATTGTGTAAGCGTCGCTTAAGTTCAATAGGACACCTGCCTTAATTCTTACATGTAGAAATAGAGTATAGTCAACAACTCATTAGCCTAAAATAAGATGCAATTATAGGGGGATCGTTAAAAAACGTGTTTATAAATTACAAACTCTTTGGAAATATATAAAAGGCACAAGCACAGCTAATACATTTATTTTTATTTTTTATTTAGTAGTAGTAACACATATAGTAAAAAATTAATGTCATATTTGATTAAGATGTTAGCAAGAAATTGATGCGACATTATTTTTAATGATTGACACAGTCGCCTAACTAGGCCTAGGCCTGTTCTAAGGCAGACTTTTAATGGTGATATTAAGTGTGCACTGTCAACTTAATCTATAGTTAGTACTTATTTTTAAATCGACAAATATAAAACTACAAATATTTACGCATATACAAATATGGATATATACTTATATAGGTACATCTATAGATAAAATATATATCCATATATGCACACATACACATACATATATTTATACGAAAATAATAATAAATCCAAAATAAATAAAAATAAAAACTAAAATAATATACATATATAAATCAATTACATATTGATATGACGCTCACATACCTATAATAGTCATTTAAAATTATCATGGAAAAACTAAATACTAAGTACTAAATACTATCATTCAAAATACAACAGTCAACATATTCCCTAAACCGTCCCTACCCACCTCCAACAACCAATCAGTTAGAGATTTTTTAAAAGTGGATGTGTTCTCACTACTTTTAATTGCGTCGGGAAGATTGTTATACATTCTAGGGCCAATGAACGTGAAATGGCGCTGGCCAAATGTTGTGTAAGATCTTGGCACCATCATATCACCAGTTCTTGTTGCTCTCGTCTTTCCAACTCGTTGATTATAAGGTGTCATTTTATGTTATCACTTATTATGTTACACAAAAAGACAACTGATATTCTTTAGTCTTTTTAACTTTCAATATTCGTATGAATGTAAATAAAATGTCTGTTTCAAAATTTGCAAACCATTTTTCAACCACTTTCTGGTATGCGATTGAGCCGAAATTTTGCATACTTATGTAAGTTCGATGACAATACAATTACTATGGCATCGGGCTGATTTAGTGATGGGGCCGGGATGTAAGTACTGGAACTCCCTGATAGCAAATGGTAGACAGTCAAATTTAGGCTAGTATGTTTTGTTATCATGAGTACCTTCCATTACACATGACGACGAGGGTCTTTACACCTTTTTTACTTCTTAGTTCACGTTTTTTAGAAGACTGTTCAAAAAATATATTTTATTTATAAAACATTAGTGTCATTTGTTTGCGTCTTGTCGAGGCGTGATGCCAAAATTTAAAAACTTAATTTCCCCCGTCAATTAAATATCTTCTCTTAACTATTTTTTGTACGGAGCGAGTATTTTAAGATTTACTAGATACATTCGGGTTGACACTCCCTCATATTCTACGGATACACGTTGGTGTGCTGAATTCAGGCGTGGAAGAACTTCAACTAACAATGGCCGTCGCTTGGGTCGCCCTACGACGAAGTCTTTCAAGAAATGGTTAAAATTATTATAAAATTTGTTTTAGCGGATCGTTGTGTCTTGGTAATGTTTATTGCTAAAAATGTGAAGATTCCGATAGGTAGTGAGCATAGCGCAAAACATACTTGATCGCTTAGGAATGAAAATGGTGTTCGCACGCGCATCCTAGGTAGGATGAATGATATGCCAGCATATTTATATGCATAGAGCTATGTTTTTCGCTATAATAATATTTGTTTTTAATTATTCCTCATGTACAACAGTATGCATGTCCTTATTTTCTTTTACGTTATAAATACATAAATAAATAAATAAATAAATAAGACTCGCTGAAGAAAACTAGACCCAAGATTTCGCAACCCTTTTCGCACTGAAGATTTCGCAAAATAAAGACCAAATAATAATTTTAAAAAACAGTCTCCTTGTTTTAGTCCTGTTTCCACAAGACTAAGAACTGGTTGTAACTTCTTGTTTTTAAGCTCTTATCAGTTACACGTGACGTGATTCAATTGTTCATTTACATTCCATTTCAGAGAATGAAATATATATGATTGCTTCATGAAAGAGACGAATGTACAGTCGATTCGCTCCGAGCGCCGCGAAATGGTTTAGCAGAGTGAATGAAACCGCGGCCAAATGATACTGAAATCTTTATATGGACTGCACGACGCGACGTCGCACATTGGATCCCTAGTCAGATATTGGTTAAACGGTTTAGCTTTAGTTCTATATATAGTTTAAATCTTTCGACTTTACTATCCCGGCAGAGGGAAAATATTGTAAAGGCGATTTTTTTAGGCGGATATATACATCCCCCTCCTGCTCCCCTTCGGCCCCCACCCCCTCCTGGCCCCTCTCCGTCACCACCACTCCTCTTCCCTTCTCTGACATGATATAAAACCATTTTCAGACTGATATCTGTTTGTGAGTCTGTTTGTGTGTGAGTGTGCGTCTGTGTATGTGTGTCCGTGTATGTGACTTTCTCCACGATAGCGCTCAAACGCTTCATCTGATCGAGCTGAAATTTGGCATGCATCATCATTTAGTCATGGCCAGAGACATACATAATGGGGTTAGAGACTTTGAGCAGAAACCACATTGTAAAATTTTGGTAAGAATATCTCTTATACAAGGGACACAAAAAATGGCCGTGTTTAAGAAAATACTATATCATATTGGAAATTAGCCACTTTAAAACCACGGATATACCACAAAATTACTACAAATATAAGTACCTACTACATTTCCTCTCATAATCACTTGACCCAATCACTGGTGGGGGGTGTGGTCCAGAGGGGGGAGTTGCCAGGGGGGTTGGCGAGGTGGGGGTTGAGGGTGGGTTTAAAGGGGTGGAAATCGTCGGTGAAGGGGCTTTTCTGCGTGCCGGGAAATCCTTAGGGTGACATAACCGTTTCTACTTTCCTGGCAAGGACATTAATGTGTTAGGGTCGCCCAAACTCACGGGTCAATACCCATCCGGCATCCTCAAAAGTGCGAGCTTCGGTAGCACTCTGGCCTGCGGCCCAGTTTCCCATAGGAATCGTCCTTCGGGCGCTCCTAGACGGTTTGCGCACCGTGTGGCGTCACCCAATCGATAGTGCATTCCGATTGAGAGCCGGGGGAGTCTGAAAACGGTTTTATTTCCTACAGAGCCGGGGTAGTTGTTAACCTTGCGGCAACCGCTCTTAAAACGACAAATCGGCTACCCAATAACGGGTGAAGAGCCGGGCAAAGGACGCTGTGGTTTGCGATAAATTCGCTAGACACCAAATCACCGCTTATCTAAGGGAAGAACCGCGTAAGCGACCTCGAACCCATAACCAGTCGGGAGGCCGGAGAAATCTGGGTGAAACTGAAAGTAAGTGCGCGAGCTCGTCCCGCTAAGTGCACACCCGGTGTCTCGCGGTAAGGCGTTGGTCTCTTACGGGCGAGTGGCCTACCTAGACAGCGGATTGTTTTCGTCCTAAGTCTTCTATACTCACCTCACGGGAGATAGAACGATCAAACATCGTTAAAACTTCCTGATGTGACAGGTTCGCCTGTTGTAGTTGACGGCTCTAGTTGGGGTAAAGGGTTCTCCCACTGTAGATGTCATCTGAGGAACACAGGAGTAATTTTAACGATGTCTGATCGGAATCCCTTGAGCATTACCAGTTTTCATCGAATCTGTATTTATTACATTATCGCTTTTATGTTATGTCAGAACCACCAAAAATCTATATTTTTTTTTTTGCTTCGAGTCTCTTTTTTCTCTCTCGGGTTGCTCACTGTGCGCCAGAGGTAATGTAATTCAATTTGCCGTTTTTTGCCGGGCGCGTCGGCCAACAGAGGTAGTTCCGGCCTGGTGAATATACTGCCCCACGGCGGCGGCCCTCCGATCCCTACATTACCCATATCAAAGCAGTTTACAGTGTTATAACGGCTGTAACCGTAACCCTATTCTCTCTACATCCGAGGGTTATTTCCTGCAATCGCACGCCTTCGTTTTGGGGAATCCAGACTTGACGGAGATCGTCAAACATATATGATTTATAATATGTTTCAATACTATAAAGTTGTAATTTTTTCAATAAATCTACTCACCTACTGCAACTACTGCAACGAATATTAATTAAGCTTCTAATATTAGATATTCCTTGCAGAGGAGTAAAGCATGCTATACTGATATGTTTTTTGGCAAGCTATAATCATTTACTATATAGATTATTACATTCTTCAACTCCATCTAACTTTTTGGCAGGTAAGATTCACTATGAAACGCAAGGTATAAAAGGCACAAAATCAAAATCAAAATCAAAATGTTCTTTATTCATATAGACACAATTAAATATTATTTTTAATTTATGTTCTTATGATGCGTCCAAGCCTTACTCCCAAGCCGTTTTGTCATTTACATAATCAGATATTGTATAGTATGCTTTTTTATACAATTTTGCTTTGATGGTAGCTTTAAACTTATTTACAGATAGTTCTCTAATAGTATGAGGAAGTTTGTTATAGAAGCGTATACATTGTCCCAAAAAAGAATTGCTTATTTTGTGGAGACGAGTAGCACGTAAAACAAGGTTATGCTTATGTCTAGTATTAAAATTATGAGTGTCGCTTTTTATTTTAAACTTGTCAATATTCTCGTGGACATACAACAGATTTTCGTATATATATTGTAATGCAACAGTAAGAATATTTATCTCTTTGAATTTTTCTCTAAGTGAAACTCGAGGACCAAGTTTATTTATAGCTCTTACAGCACGTTTCTGTAGTATAAAGATGTTATTGATGTCCGCACAGCTTCCACAGAGAAGAATCCCATAGGACATAATGCTATGAAAGTAACTAAAGTATACTATTCTTGCTGTATCTACATCAGTCAGCCGCCTTATTGTTTTAACTGCGCTCAAAGTGATTTAATAATCTTCTCATAAGATTTTTGAAAGAAAGAAAAAAAAGCGTTTTTTGTACTAAAACACTTACATCGGTAAAGAAAACTTTATTTCTATTTTAACTTAGTACAAACGGCGGGCTTATCGTTTTTGGATCCAAACGACGAATTTTATTCGACGTAGCTCCCAGAAAAAGATGATGCCAGGCTGTATGGTGCCAACAGTCAAGCATGGTTGTGGTTCCATTATGGTATAGCGATGCTTCTCAGTCCATTTAACCGGAAATTTGGTACGAGTCGATGGAATCATGAAAAAGGAGCAGTATAAACGAATACTACAGCAAAATGCCGTTCTGTCTGGTGTAAAATTAATTGTAAATGGATTTTTTTCCAACAAGATAATGATCCCAAAACTAGTTCACAATTATGCAGGAATTATTTAGAACGTAAAGAATCAGAAGGGGTGTTAAAAAACATGGTGTGGCCCCCTCAGAGCCCGGATCTCAACCGAATTGAGCTTTTGTGGGAAGAGCTTGATAGAAATATGCGCAGTTATTGTCCCTCCTCGCAAGAAGACATGTGGAAGACTACAAGAAAGCTGGAAAAACATTTCACAAGATACAATCGAGAAATTGATTCCTTGTATGCAGACTAAAGAAAAATGTAAATGCAAGGGAGGGTTTTTTGACGAAAAATCTGTTTAAAATATGAACGGCTTTTTAAATGTAATTTATTGGTATTTTTGATTTTCTTCTTGATGTATGTGTAAATAAGTATTAAGTAAATAAGCATTTTAAATAATAATTTAACCTCTTGCTTCATATTTTGAGTTTTATTTCATTTTTCGTCCTTGATGTAGGTGGTCTCAAACTTTTGTCCGGCAGTGTATATATATATATATATATATATATAGGTATATATATATATATATATATATATATATATATATATATATATATATATATATATATATATATATATATATATATATATATATATATATATATATATATATATATATATATATATATATATATATATATATATATATATATATATATATATATATATATATATATATATATATATATATATATATATATATATATATATATATATATATATTGAAATATTTGATAGTTTTGTGTATATATTCTTTTTAGAATTGATCAATAAGATGATTATAAAGTAAATAATTATAAAAGCCACTTACATCGTGACGAAGGATTCCCTTGATCGGATTCGGGAATGCTTTAGGTGTTAACGAGAATGATGAATGCCTCTCACTTGCGGAAAGAGGAGTAGGTTTAAGTTGGGCCCATTTTTCAACTAGTAAACGCTCACCCTTCATCCAATTATCTCAAAAATTAAGCTACAATCCTTCTTTATACGTAAACTCACTCAATTTCCTATTATTTCAGGGGAAATAACAAGACAAGACGAGCTACTTGACAGATGGAAGAATTTAAAATTTCGAATTTCGTTTTTTTATTTTCTAAAGGTGCGATATAAAGAAGCTGCGATCAATATTCAGCTGAAAACTTAAAACTAAAAGCGTGACATGCCCTCATATCAATGAAAGGAAGCAGTCAGCTCTTTCCTATTAGTTGGAAAGATTACCTTTAACCTAAATGGATTATTTACAATGAACGAAACATAAAATATGTAAAAATTCAATATTTTGAAATATTTGATAGTTTTGTGTATATATTCTTTTTAGAATTGATCAATAAGATGATTATAAAGTAAATAATTATAAAAGCCACTTACATCGTGACGAAGGATTCCCTTGATCGGATTCGGGAATGCTTTAGGTGTTAACGAGAATGATGAATGCCTCTCACTTGCGGAAAGAGGAGTAGGTTTAAGTTGGGCCCATTTTTCAACTAGTAAACGCTCACCCTTCATCCAATTATCTCAAAAATTAAGCTACAATCCTTCTTTATACGTAAACTCACTCAATTTCCTATTATTTCAGGGGAAATAACAAGACAAGACGAGCTACTTGACAGATGGAAGAATTTAAAATTTCGAATTTCGTTTTTTTATTTTCTAAAGGTGCGATATAAAGAAGCTGCGATCAATATTCAGCTGAAAACTTAAAACTAAAAGCGTGACATGCCCTCATATCAATGAAAGGAAGCAGTCAGCTCTTTCCTATTAGTTGGAAAGATTACCTTTAACCTAAATGGATTATTTACAATGAACGAAACATAAAATATGTAAAAATTCAATATTTTGAAATATTTGATAGTTTTGTGTATATATTCTTTTTAGAATTGATCAATAAGATGATTATAAAGTAAATAATTATAAAAGTTTTGTAAATAATCCATTTAGGTTAAAGGTAATCTTTCCAACTAATAGGAAAGAGCTGACTGCTTCCTTTCATTGATATGAGGGCATCTTTCCGCAAGTGAGAGGCATTCATCATCTTATTGATCAATTCTAAAAAGAATATATACACAAAACTATCAAATATTTCAAAATATTGAATTTTTACATATTTTATGTTTCGTTCATTGTAAATAATCCATTTAGGTTAAAGGTAATCTTTCCAACTAATAGGAAAGAGCTGACTGCTTCCTTTCATTGATATGAGGGCATGTCACGCTTTTAGTTTTAAGTTTTCAGCTGAATATTGATCGCAGCTTCTTTATATCGCACCTTTAGAAAATAAAAAAACGAAATTCGAAATTTTAAATTCTTCCATCTGTCAAGTAGCTCGTCTTGTCTTGTTATTTCCCCTGAAATAATAGGAAATTGAGTGAGTTTACGTATAAAGAAGGATTGTAGCTTAATTTTTGAGATAATTGGATGAAGGGTGAGCGTTTACTAGTTGAAAAATGGGCCCAACTTAAACCTACTCCTCTTTCCGCAAGTGAGAGGCATTCATCATTCTCGTTAACACCTAAAGCATTCCCGAATCCGATCAAGGGAATCCTTCGTCACGATGTAAGTGGCTTTTATAATTATTTACTTTATAATCATCTTATTGATCAATTCTAAAAAGAATATATACACAAAACTATCAAATATTTCAAAATATTGAATTTTTACATATTTTATGTTTCGTTCATTGTAAATAATCCATTTAGGTTAAAGGTAATCTTTCCAACTAATAGGAAAGAGCTGACTGCTTCCTTTCATTGATATGAGGGCATGTCACGCTTTTAGTTTTAAGTTTTCAGCTGAATATTGATCGCAGCTTCTTTATATCGCACCTTTAGAAAATAAAAAAACGAAATTCGAAATTTTAAATTCTTCCATCTGTCAAGTAGCTCGTCTTGTCTTGTTATTTCCCCTGAAATAATAGGAAATTGAGTGAGTTTACGTATAAAGAAGGATTGTAGCTTAATTTTTGAGATAATTGGATGAAGGGTGAGCGTTTACTAGTTGAAAAATGGGCCCAACTTAAACCTACTCCTCTTTCCGCAAGTGAGAGGCATTCATCATTCTCGTTAACACCTAAAGCATTCCCGAATCCGATCAAGGGAATCCTTCGTCACGATGTAAGTGGCTTTTATAATTATTTACTTTATAATCATCTTATTGATCAATTCTAAAAAGAATATATACACAAAACTATCAAATATTTCAAAATATTGAATTTTTACATATTTTATGTTTCGTTCATTGTAAATAATCCATTTAGGTTAAAGGTAATCTTTCCAACTAATAGGAAAGAGCTGACTGCTTCCTTTCATTGATATGAGGGCATGTCACGCTTTTAGTTTTAAGTTTTCAGCTGAATATTGATCGCAGCTTCTTTATATCGCACCTTTAGAAAATAAAAAAACGAAATTCGAAATTTTAAATTCTTCCATCTGTCAAGTAGCTCGTCTTGTCTTGTTATTTCCCCTGAAATAATAGGAAATTGAGTGAGTTTACGTATAAAGAAGGATTGTAGCTTAATTTTTGAGATAATTGGATGAAGGGTGAGCGTTTACTAGTTGAAAAATGGGCCCAACTTAAACCTACTCCTCTTTCCGCAAGTGAGAGGCATTCATCATTCTCGTTAACACCTAAAGCATTCCCGAATCCGATCAAGGGAATCCTTCGTCACGATGTAAGTGACTTTTATAATTATTTACTTTATAATCATCTTATTGATCAATTCTAAAAAGAATATATACACAAAACTATCAAATATTTCAAAATATTGAATTTTTACATATTTTATGTTTCGTTCATTGTAAATAATCCATTTAGGTTAAAGGTAATCTTTCCAACTAATAGGAAAGAGCTGACTGCTTCCTTTCATTGATATGAGGGCATGTCACGCTTTTAGTTTTAAGTTTTCAGCTGAATATTGATCGCAGCTTCTTTATATCGCACCTTTAGAAAATAAAAAAACGAAATTCGAAATTTTAAATTCTTCCATCTGTCAAGTAGCTCGTCTTGTCTTGTTATTTCCCCTGAAATAATAGGAAATTGAGTGAGTTTACGTATAAAGAAGGATTGTAGCTTAATTTTTGAGATAATTGGATGAAGGGTGAGCGTTTACTAGTTGAAAAATGGGCCCAACTTAAACCTACTCCTCTTTCCGCAAGTGAGAGGCATTCATCATTCTCGTTAACACCTAAAGCATTCCCGAATCCGATCAAGGGAATCCTTCGTCACGATGTAAGTGGCTTTTATAATTATTTACTTTATAATCATCTTATTGATCAATTCTAAAAAGAATATATACACAAAACTATCAAATATTTCAAAATATTGAATTTTTACATATTTTATGTTTCGTTCATTGTAAATAATCCATTTAGGTTAAAGGTAATCTTTCCAACTAATAGGAAAGAGCTGACTGCTTCCTTTCATTGATATGAGGGCATGTCACGCTTTTAGTTTTAAGTTTTCAGCTGAATATTGATCGCAGCTTCTTTATATCGCACCTTTAGAAAATAAAAAAACGAAATTCGAAATTTTAAATTCTTCCATCTGTCAAGTAGCTCGTCTTGTCTTGTTATTTCCCCTGAAATAATAGGAAATTGAGTGAGTTTACGTATAAAGAAGGATTGTAGCTTAATTTTTGAGATAATTGGATGAAGGGTGAGCGTTTACTAGTTGAAAAATGGGCCCAACTTAAACCTACTCCTCTTTCCGCAAGTGAGAGGCATTCATCATTCTCGTTAACACCTAAAGCATTCCCGAATCCGATCAAGGGAATCCTTCGTCACGATGTAAGTGGCTTTTATAATTATTTACTTTATAATCATCTTATTGATCAATTCTAAAAAGAATATATACACAAAACTATCAAATATTTCAAAATATTGAATTTTTACATATTTTATGTTTCGTTCATTGTAAATAATCCATTTAGGTTAAAGGTAATCTTTCCAACTAATAGGAAAGAGCTGACTGCTTCCTTTCATTGATATGAGGGCATGTCACGCTTTTAGTTTTAAGTTTTCAGCTGAATATTGATCGCAGCTTCTTTATATCGCACCTTTAGAAAATAAAAAAACGAAATTCGAAATTTTAAATTCTTCCATCTGTCAAGTAGCTCGTCTTGTCTTGTTATTTCCCCTGAAATAATAGGAAATTGAGTGAGTTTACGTATAAAGAAGGATTGTAGCTTAATTTTTGAGATAATTGGATGAAGGGTGAGCGTTTACTAGTTGAAAAATGGGCCCAACTTAAACCTACTCCTCTTTCCGCAAGTGAGAGGCATTCATCATTCTCGTTAACACCTAAAGCATTCCCGAATCCGATCAAGGGAATCCTTCGTCACGATGTAAGTGACTTTTATAATTATTTACTTTATAATCATCTTATTGATCAATTCTAAAAAGAATATATACACAAAACTATCAAATATTTCAAAATATTGAATTTTTACATATTTTATGTTTCGTTCATTGTAAATAATCCATTTAGGTTAAAGGTAATCTTTCCAACTAATAGGAAAGAGCTGACTGCTTCCTTTCATTGATATGAGGGCATGTCACGCTTTTAGTTTTAAGTTTTCAGCTGAATATTGATCGCAGCTTCTTTATATCGCACCTTTAGAAAATAAAAAAAACGAAATTCGAAATTTTAAATTCTTCCATCTGTCAAGTAGCTCGTCTTGTCTTGTTATTTCCCCTGAAATAATAGGAAATTGAGTGAGTTTACGTATAAAGAAGGATTGTAGCTTAATTTTTGAGATAATTGGATGAAGGGTGAGCGTTTACTAGTTGAAAAATGGGCCCAACTTAAACCTACTCCTCTTTCCGCAAGTGAGAGGCATTCATCATTCTCGTTAACACCTAAAGCATTCCCGAATCCGATCAAGGGAATCCTTTAAGTGACTTTTATAATTATTTACTTTATAATCATCTTATATATATATATATATATATATATATATATATATATATATATATATATATATATATATATATATATATATATATATATATATATATATATATATATATATATATATATATATATATATATATATATATATATATATATATATATATATATATATATATATATATATATATATATATATATATATATATATATATATATATATATATATATATATATATATATATATATATATATATATATATATATATATATATATATATATATATATATATATATATATATATATATATATATATATATATATATATATATATATATATATATATATATATATATATATATTTATATATATATATATATATATATATTGTTATATTTGATAAGGTTTGTAAAGAAATCCGTTTATAGGATGATGTTTTTATTTAAAATAAAATTAGTAAAAGCTACTTCAAAAGTAGCGAAGGAAATCCCAGCTTGTATTGGGAAATGCTTATGTTTGAATGAGATATACTTACGGATGTGCACGACTTTCGACGGTGCAATGTAAGTTTAAAGGTCCTTTTGCAGTCGACTAACGATCACTATTCATCCATATATCTCATAAATAGGGCTTATCCTTATGCAACACAAAATGCCTTGAATTGAGACGAATTAAGCGAAAAAATAAAAACTTAAACTACTGATCACTTCGGCAAAGCCGTTTTCTAAATGAAAGTGACATTACGAAATAATTCAAATTTCGAATGCTACCAACATTTAAAATATGATACAATTGGCTGAGTTTGTTATCAACGAGCCATTCAATCGAAATAAAAATAAAAAACCTCCATATGCTCAATGAAATGAAAGAAGAAACTTCAATCTTAATTTCTGGCAGAGGAGTTTATAATAAAGATTGTATAATGTTATCAAAATAGGGTAAACCTATATAAAATTGTATAATATTAAAAAATTGTAAGGAAATATTGTAGAAAACAGTATAATATTGTTATATTTCATAAGGTTTGTAAAGAAATCCGTTTATAGGATGATGTTTTTATTTAAAATAAAATTAGTAAAAGCTACTTAAAAAGTAGCGAAGGAAATCCCAGCATGTATTGGGAAATGCTTATGTTTGAATGAGATATACTTACGGATGTGCTCGACTTTCGACGGTGCAATACATATATATATATATATATATATATATATATATATATATATATATATATATATATATATATATATATATATATATATATATATATATATATATATATATATATATATATATATATATATATATATATATATATATATATATATATATATATATATATATATATATATATATATATATATATATATATATATATATATATATATATATATATATATATATATATATATATATATATATATATATATATATATATATATACATACATATATATATATATATATATATATATATATATATATATATATATATATATATATATATATATATATATATATATATATATATATATATATATATATATATATATATATATATATATATATATATATATATATATATATATATATATATATATATATATATATATATATATATATATATATATATATATATATATATATATATATATATATATATATATATATATATATATATATATATATAAGATGATTATAAAGTAAATAATTATAAAAGCCACTTACATCGTGACGAAGACTATAATCATCTTATTGATCAATTCTAAAAAGAATATATACACAAAACTATCAAATATTTCAAAATATTGAATTTTTACAGATTTTATGTTTCGTTCATTGTAAATAATCCATTTAGGTTAAAGGTAATCTTTCCAACTAATAGGAAAGAGCTGACTGCTTCCTTTCATTGATATGCGGGCATGTCACGCTTTTAGTTTTAAGTTTTCAGCTGAATATTGATCGCAGCTTCTTTATATCGCACCTTTAGAAAATAAAAAAACGAAATTCGAAATTTTAAATTCTTCCATCTGTCAAGTAGCTCGTCTTGTCTTGTTATTTCCCTTGAAATAATAGGAAATTGAGTGAGTTTACGTATAAAGAAGGATTGTAGCTTAATTTTTGAGATAATTGGATGAAGGGTGAGCGTTACTAGTTGTGAAATGGGCCCAACTTAAACCTACTCCTCTTTCCGCAAGTGAGAGGCATTCATCATTCTCGTTAACACCTAAAGCATTCCCGAATCCGATCAAGGGAATCCTTCGTCATGATGTAAGTGGCTTTTATAATTATTTACTTTATAATCATCTTATTGATCAATTCTAAAAAGAATATATACACAAAACTATCAAATATTTCAAAATATTGAATTTTTACATATTTTATGTTTCGTTCATTGTAAATAATCCATTTAGGTTAAAGGTAATCTTTCCAACTAATAGGAAAGAGCTGACTGCTTCCTTTCATTGATATGCGGGCATGTCACGCTTTTAGTTTTAAGTTTTCAGCTGAATATTGATCGCAGCTTCTTTATATCGCAC
>OX155960.1:13191542-13239301 GCA_944548615.1 Micropterix aruncella
TTGATCGCTGCTCTCGGTACGATGATACCCTTGCCGGATCCTAGGTCTTACCGTTCCTTTGTCGGCATGGTCGGGCTGGGCTGATCTCTAATCGCGTGTTGCTTTAGGGTTTTCGGAAGAAGGAATACCGGGCGGGGGGACTTTAGCTCTCACGGTCGCGGCGTGCCGTAGACACTCCACTAAACGGGCTGAAACCCGGAAGCAGAACGTCGGCTGATCAATCACGCCAGAAAACGAGGAGCGACCTCAGGCAGCCCAGCGGCCATGAAGTCCCTACACTTCGACAAGTTGTAGGGCCTTCATGGTCGACCGTCCCCGTCGGAGCGGCAAAGTTAGATACCGTCCTGGGAGCGAGACCTAGCTGAACGTGCGTTCCGTTGGAGACGCTGGCGCGACCGGGCCTCCCTACGCTCCCGGAAATCTCCCGGAAAGCTCCCGGAAACCTACGCTCCCGGAAATCGCCACTAGATTTACTCATATTTTATATTTAGACCTTGATATTATTAAATAACGCTTTCCCGCAACTTTCTTGGATTACGACCCTTCCCAGTTTTATGCTCTGCCGGCCTGTATGCCGTTTAATGTTAATTGACACTTTAAATTTTATTACTTGTGGTTTTATATATTGATTTTGATTATTGGATAATGTCTATTTCTAAATTTTAATACTTTCACTAATTTTATAATGTGCTTTAGCGAGGATGGTTGATGTCTACCTAAAATTTTGGTATACCGGCACGATAGCCAATAAAGCATAAGTCAACTACAAATAGTCTCTTACTTCTCAGTATCTGACAGCGATAGCTGTCACCTGTGACAACGTTACGTGGTTTCTAAAACACGATAAAACTTATAAGACGAAATATATGTCACAATATGAGAAGTATTAAGGTGCGTCCACTAAAAAATCTCTTTAAAAATAAAACTTTCAAAGTATGTGCTTTAACTTAGCAATTACACAGGTGAGGTGTCACGTGTTAGCACGCCCGCGGGAATAAGATCGCCCATCGATCATAACTTTTTAAAAGTTTTCGGCAGTCGGAATTCAGCCCCCGATTTAAAAAGTTTAGATTTATGGGGACATCGGATCAGGGACAAAAAGATTGATTATTTAAAATGATGAAATGATATATCATTCGAGTCGTGATTGATTTATTTTCAGAGTGCTTAAGAAAGAAATAAAAATAACTTTACTGTACCAAAAACACTAATAATGATAAATAAAATATTAATGACATTTAAATTAGTACAAACGGAGGGCTTATCGCTTTAACGATTTCTTGCAGCCAGCCGTTGAAATATTAAATAAAAATACTCATTAAACAGCTTATCTCAGAAACTCACTACATTCATATTTCTACATATCCTCATTCATACTACCCATTCATATTACCCTCATGTAAGTATACAAATACACTCAAAAGATTTTTTTGTTGTTGTTATGAGTAAGCTGACTGCCAGCCGCCAGTTTGCAACTATCGAAATTCAGCCGCATCCATTGTATTAAAGACCAGCCCTATGGTTTGTACCCTAAAATACAACCTTTAAGTTGCATTTTAGGGTATTGGAAATATGAATAATACACCAATCATTCTGGGCCACTGGTGTACGATTCATACATTTCAGCTTGCAGTGGCGCCATTAATAATGGCATTTCGAATCGATAGTAGGTATATAGAGTTTCAACGCAATGGTATTACTGGCGTATATGATTTGCTTAGAATCTAATCGTTTTTTAAATATGCGTGTCTCCGAGGTAATTGTGTTATAGGATACAGGTTTCACTGTCCAATACAATTAATCTGGCATTTTTCGTTTTATAATTGCGACTGCTTGAAGTTTTTCTCTCAGTGCATTCTCTCACTTGTCCTTTAGTATAATAAGGGGTCTTTCATTACCTACTGAAGCAGTGCGTGTGTTGCTTTGTGCTTTGTGTCAAAAGTTCTGTCCTTACTTTGCATTTCTTCCACCTCGTCTGGCAATACACATAAAGGTATTGGCTTTAAACGTACTATATTTATATTCCGTAAAATGATTGTAAATAAATCTCACTGCAAAACCTTTCTCAATAATCGAGAAAGCTTCAGATTGGATTATGGAGGTCGATTCGGTCTCTAAGTAGTATAAATTCCCTGAAAGTCTCGGATGCACAACCCTGCGTCTAGATATAACTCTTTACTCTCTATCTCGGAAGATGGTCCTTATCGTAGATTAAACTGTTCCATGGGAATCAAATATCCCAAAAGACCACGAGTACAAATTAAATAAATACCATGATCTCGCAAATGCCGTCACCCGGAACGGCTTCACTGTTCACCTTCACGCGGTGGAAGTAGGCGCTCGTGGCCTGCCAGCTAAATCTTTGTTTCACCTTTTTAAAGATCTTGGTCTCTCCAGGAAAATAATCAACTCCTTTCTAGAAAAATTATCTAAAACCGCGATTTCTGCATCTCAAATTCTATGGCTTCGAAGGGGGAGTGAATGGGTGGTAAGGTGAACGCTCACATGTGGCAAGACAGCTGTCCTAAACCTACCACAGCCGGTCGTTAGTCCAGAATCCACCCTTCACCTCCCAGAAGTGTAATAATTATATATGATGGGCCCGATTTTTGGTCGGTGAATTCCATAGCAGCTCCGTTTGTATTTAATTTTTTTATTTACTTTTGAATTCCGTGGTAATAAACCGTTTGCTACATTTTGAATATTTTTCATTGCCTTTATTTCAAAATATTAATTAAATCTTGCGTTCTAACTCATTACTTGCATTTTTTTTACTTACCACTTTGCTTAGCCACTTTGACGTTTCGACTGAAATCAGGCTAAATTGCTAAAATGCCCCCAAAAATTCCGTAATAGCAAAATGAACATATTTAAGAAACAAAGGCGATAAAGGCAATAAAAGGTAAAAAAATAGGCAAAAACATTCCATAAACGCTACTAACGAGAGGAGCTACGCGTTTAATATTTTCAAGCATTGCCCAAGCATCTTCCATAACATACTTAGCTTGAGTCTCGGATTACAAGCATTGTTGACTTAACTATAGAATGAAAACAAGTACTCAATCATTACTAAGACGCTTCCTTTCCCTTTTAATCAAATTGAAGTATATTTCAGCCGCTCAAAAATTATGAAATTATTGATTTTGATAAAAAGAAGAAAATGTTATCAACAAAAAAAATCAATCAGATATAAAAGATTCAAAACTAAACGAAATAATATTACCGAAAAATAAACAAAACGCTCTAAAGAAATCGCTTAAAAATCAAAGTCTTTGAAATCAACCGGCAAACGTTTCGTACATATATATATAAAACAAAAAAGCAAAAAAAACATTAAATTATGTAATAATCATAATTAAACGTCAATGTTAATGGAATAAGCGACAGGCTGCAAAAATAAAATTACGAGAAAAATATAACAAGAACTTTTTAGGTAGCCTTCTAGGAAAATTTGATTGCACAAACCACGAATAGCTAATGTAAGGACTGTATCAATAGAAATTTGTAATAAAATATATTTAAACTTAGGTGTGGCTAAGTAATGAGCTAAAACTATGTGGAAATGATCCAGCTGAAAAAGGGCCGGTAGCCTATTTTTTTAATAATAATATAGGGTAAAATTCGACGTTATTATATAAACATTTAAAAACGAATTTACCGCGTGAATTTTGTAGCACCCAAAGTTTCGGCGATATTGCAACCGCCGATGTCCAGGGTAGACCAAGTCTGCCATTTCTGCCTGACTGTCATTTTTATTATGTCAAATAATCGCGATAATCTTTGATTTCATATCTAAGTGGGTAGTGTTAAAATTAAAGTATATCGGAAATTTGATTTTGGGAGACAAATACTTAAATAAAATAAAATAAATTGCTACGCTAGCTACTGAAGACATATTTTAGTTCATTACATTTAATAATAATAAAAATAATAAACTCTTTATTTGCACATAAAAAGTATACAAAAAAGGCGAGCTTATTGCCACATGGCAATGTCTTACAGCTAACCTAAACATAGTGGTACATGCGCGCATTGTGAAAATAAAGATTATTACATAACATACAGACAAGTGGAAGAATTTAAGACTAATAGTGCCCGAGGAGAGGAAATTGGGGGAGGAACAGGAGAGAAAGGGAAGAACTGGTTACTTCTTAGAAAGGTAGTAATCCTTAAGGTGAGTCTTAAACGATGGTAAAGAAGGCGAGTTTCATATATTTGCTGGGAGATCGTTCCAGAGTCTTGCACCATGGACACAGAAAGAATAGGAATAGAAATCGCTATTATGACTCGGAATTTTTAATAAACTGTCAGAGGCTGACCGAAGTACGAGACCGTGGGAACTTAGTGGTTCAAAAAGCTCCTGGAGATAGGATGGTGTTAGTTGGGTGAGTACACGATATAGGAGAGCCAGTATATGAACATTTCTTCTTTGGCGTATTGGCAACCACTTTAACTGTGCCCTATAGTCGGACACGTGATCATACTTACGTAGACCGAAGATGAATCGTGAACATACATTTTGCAAACGTTCAAGTTTGTTGAGCAGTTCCTCTGATAAATCGAGATAAGCCACATCTGCATAGTCAAGGAGAGGCAAGAGGAGAGACTGTGCAAGAGATTTTTTTGTGTCCATAGGAAGAAATCTTCTGAGTGTTTGCAGAGGGTGAAAACTAGCAAATATTTTACGACTTACCTCGTCCACGTGTGGTTGCCAGGATAAATGTTCATCGATAATTAGACCAAGATCTTTCACTTTTTGCGACAATGGTATGGTGATATCGTTTAGTTTTAAAAGCGGAAGGGATTTTACATTTACTCTGGAGAGCAATTTACGACCTACATTTACGTCGTGTCCAATTGACGGTTAAAAACCGCTCTTGAACGTGTCAAAATATTTGTGATAGGTAGTAAGTCGTATTACTACTCTAATCTTTACTTAGCATGCATAACAATTAAATTGAAAAAAAAAATACGTGTGGCACTCGGGGACTGCCGCGGTAAAGCTATTGCATAGCATTTTTAAAAACCTATGCAATTATAATTATTTATTTATTTTATTTTTTTCTGATATCAGACAACTGCGCTCTATCGGAAAACGTTGAAATTATTCCTAATCATTTGCGGCTGCGGAAGCAAATGATTCGGAATAATAATTTAAACGTCTTCCGATAGAGCGCCGCGCACGAATTTTTTATTTGATAAAGCAAAAAAAACGGATTATTCGAAAAAAATCGTAGATAGAAAGATAGATAATAAAATTATCTTTAAAATGGTGCAGGTTTCATAATAATACGCCAGATAGTATTCGCGTAGTGTTCGTTTTAGTGTTCGGTTTGACCTAATTTCACAAATTAATTACACTATGTAATATAAACAAAATCTAAAATATTCAAAGCTAAGAATATTAGGAAAATGTTCTTGTTTAACATATATTCTTTTCGAATCGTAAGCAGTACTCGTTTAGACGTAATTATCAGTTTAAAATCATTAATTTTCGTTAAGAAATTGCTTCATTCGGTCGCCGCGCTGGCCTAGGCCCGCGATAAAAGCTATGCAATAGCTTAAAAAAAACTATATAATTAAGATTACCTGCAGTATTGTTTTCAAAATACTTTCATGTTTACTGGTCGACATTTTCAAGTCTCTTTTCCACCATGTTCTGTCGCAAATAATACAAGAATGACCAAATGAATTACTCGTAAAGTCTTTATAAAAATCAATATGACTTGTACTGTGTTTATGATAATTTGTGTAAACTGGAATAGTACCATCAACAATAAAATCCATAATTTTTTCACCAATTCGATTGTCTCTATCAATCTCAATTTCATTTTGATGATTGTTATGGTTATCTTCGGTAGGATCTTCATTATAATTGTCACGCAATAGTTGAATATTGGCATCAACATGGGCTTCATTTTGGGTAGCGTCTTGTATTGTCTCCAATAAATCTGATACTTCATAAAAAGGTGTGAAATGTTGTTCACGAAGATGAAGATGAATCCAGTTTTGTGTATCATTCGCTTTAAAATGACAAAAGATAGTGTCTTGATTCGTTGTAGTTATGTTGTAAAAACAATAATGTACACAAACATTTTGATTGTACATTTTTGAAATTAAGTACAAACAATCCAAATCTCCGTAATCATTAGTGCTTGATAGAATGTTGTTATATGCTTCTTGCGGATTGTGGCAGGAGTTTAAATAGGGTGAATCGCGTAACTGATTTCTCAAGTCACAAGTCTCAATTTGAAGTTGCAAAACACTTATGAGCGAGTGGAATAGACAATTACCATCGCCAGGAATTCCTGTGTTCCAGTATAGAATAACTTTGGGAGTAATGCATTCATTACGCTGTTCATAAATTTGAAGTTGTTGGCTGTGAAATTGATTTTCTTGTAGCGTTACATTTTCTATATTTTCAACAGCTCTACATTGCACGACATTCTCTTCATTACTGTCCAATTTTTGTCTTTTCCTGTGAAAAAAGAAGTAGAATGTCAAGTTCGAAATTCAAAGCACAATACAAAATTTCGAAATTTTAATTCGAATTCCGATATTATCGAAATTTAATCGAAATTCCGAATTTCAAATGTCAAAATGTCAAGTTCGAAATTTGAAGTAGAATGAATATTAAGTTCGAAATTTGAAGTAGAATGTCAAGTTCGAAATTCGAAGTAAAATGTCAAGTTCGAAATTCGACGTAGAATTACAAGTTCGAAATTCGAAGTAGAATGTCAAGTTCGAAATTCGAAGTAAAATATCAAGTTCGAAATTCGAAGTAAAATGTCAAGTTCAAAATTCGACGTAGAATTTCAAGTTCGAAATTCGAAGTAGAATATCAAGTTCGAAATTCGAAGTAGAAGGTCAAGTTCAAAATTCGAAGCACAATTTCAAGTTTGAAATTCGAAGTACAATTTCAAGTTCGAAATTCGAAATAGCATTCCAAGTTCGAAATTAGAAAAGAAAATAAGGTTTAAAAACTGACAAATTTAAAAAAAAGACTGTCTACCCACAGCGTTAGAGTCAGTCAGTGAGTCAGATATGCGCATAACTATGTTATAAGTAGAATTATTATGATTACTACTAGATTTTTGGCTAAAAACCACAAAATGATCTTATTGCCACAAATAGGTACAACCCCCTCCAACCAAAGTATAATTTACGTCATACTACGAAAATCACGAATGAAATTTTGTCGCTTTATGAATGAATTCAACTTATGTGTAGGTACTTTTACCCGCAGGTTTCATATTGAAATAGACCCTAAATCGATTTTCAAAATCAATATTCAAGTTTGATCTTACAGTAATCACGTCAGTTTATGAAGTAAATGACGTATTTTATTTTATAACTGTTAATTAGTTAACTTGTTGCACGAAGCCTATTCGTCTAGTCACCCCAATGTGACGTCAGGCAAGGAACGTCAGAGCAGAGAAATGGTAATAAAAAATACACGTAATAATACACGTTACTTACCTTAATAATCTATTTTTCTCCAGTATACGGCGTTTATGTTGTAAAAATTTTGATTTCCTGGCCATTTTGTTTTTTTAATAACGTAATGTATTTCGTCTTTCTTCGGAACACAATGTCAGAATCCTACCGTAACAGTCGCCGCGGTCATACTGTATTAATTCAATTTATTTCTGATGTCAGATAACTGCGCTCTATCGGTAAACGTTGAAATTATTCCGAATCATATGGAGCTGCATAATCAAATGATTCGGAATAATTCTGATAGAGCGCCGTGCACGAATTTTATTCAATAAAGCAACAAAACCGGATATTATTCTTTTATTCTTTGACTATTCGAAAAAACTCGTAGATAAAAAGATAGATAATTAAATTATCTTTAAAATGGTGCAGGTTTCATAATAATACGCCAGATAGTATTTGCGTAGTAGTCGTTTTTGTGTTCGGTTAGACCTAATTTCACAAATTAATTAAACTATGTAATATAAACAAAATCTAAAATATTCAAAGCTAAGAATATTAGGAAAATGTTCTTGTTTAACATATATTTTTTTCGAATCGTAAGCAGTACTCGTTTAGACGTAATTATCAGTTTAAAATCATTAATTTTCGTTAAGAAATTTCTTCTTTCGGTCGCCGCGCTGGCTAGGCCCGCGATAAAAGCTATGCAATAGCTTAAAAAACATCAATAAAACTTTGGAACCTACTAAAATTTATTCATCGTAAAATCTTATTACAAAACAAATTAAAGGCTTATAAACTAAAATTCTAATAAATCTAATGGCTACCTACTAAAAGACACTCAACACAATAATCAAAAAGTCAGCAAAAAGTTAAATAATCTTAGCAGAAACCTGAAAATTAAAATGGTTAATAATTCTAATAGATACATCCAAAACAGTCAGTATGTTAAATAATGAAACTAAAGCTAAATCTTACATTTCAAAAATAAAAGAACAAATATCATTATCATTTAAGCTGCTATAATATTTGCAAAGTCATGGCCCTCGAATTCGGTCAGGTTATAGAAAAGGTGGCTTAGCAGCATCTTTTAATGTTTTTATTATCCTCCAGCTGTTCAATAGTGGTAGGGAGTAGATTATAGAATGTAATGCTAAGTTATAAGTAACTCTTCTGTACTTTTGCCAGTCTTGTTCGGGGCACGCATTAATATTTTTAGATATGTTTTGCAAAAGATCCATTTGGATGACGACTTAATTTTATTAAATCTGGTATCCTAAAAACATTTTCTCCTTTATTTTTGAAACAAATCTAAATTCTAAACAACGTAATTAAATATTTTAAGTCACGAGTCCTTCAATGGCCTGGGGTGCTTAAATTTAAAAGCCTAACGGCATTTCCCACTTCAAAGGGAATATTCATGAATGAAAAAACATTTCGTCGAAGCGTGGCTGCCGTCTATTCTAGTATTTTATAAGGCCGACGTTTATTTCCAGGCACGAACCATTTATTCCAAATGGAAATTATAGAGAAACAGGTGTACGGCTTACTGTTTACTTACCCAAATTGAGGGAATATCTGCGGAAAGGCGGATTTTTCCTACCTCGTATATATGTTGCTATTCTGTAAAGCAAAACAAGCGAATGGCTTTTCTGTTTCTCTGTGCTGCCTAACCCAGTGCACAATTAAGAGCCCGTTCACATATTTTTTCCAGAAAGGCAAGAAAAGTGGATTTTTGGCGTTCTAATTCCAAGAAATAAAGAGATTTCTACAAACTTTAATTACTGAATTTCCTGGACCATTTCTTGATGTTGACCATAGCGGCCTTTAATTTTAGATGTAACGAATATTATTTACTTATTCAGCCCATTTTCCGAAAGTCGTTATTCGTAAAACGCTCGGAAGGCAAACTTTGAGCTCCTTAATACAGTAATATCACTACAACAAAAACCGTATACTATTTTTTTTTATGTCCGTCATGTATTCTTGATGTACACTACGGCTTTATTTTTTCGTTTTTTGACCACATATCCAAGGTATACATTACTTACAATTACACAAAATTTAAAAAAAATCTTCCTGTATCATTCTAGTTTTCTCAGAAATAAAATAAGATTCTTATATAATACTTATACTATATTAAAGTTCACTCTTTTAGCAATACGACATAATATAAATTATTGTCATTAGAAAGGAGAAAACACTGCAAAAAACAATTAGAAATTGTGTATATATTTGCTTGCGCAAGAGAAGAGCGCTCAGTGCCGCGGTTTTTCTCCCAGGGTTGAATAGTTATTTATTTATTTATTTATTTATTTATCCTATCTTTTATAGTTACATCCAAAAAATAATGCGTTCATTTTTTCAACTCATTTTAAAAGAATACCTACGCTATTTTGTAATAGGGCTCTTAAGATGCTTGAAACTTTTTAATCATACTTAACTTTACGTTGCGAAAAATGTTTGACTTACAATAATTCAAATGTACGTAACCGGCTATACAGTTTTAGCTGCCTCTGTGACTGCTAAACATTTAGCAACTGATAGCTAAGAAGTTTTCAGTAAAAGAGTTTAGAAAAAGTGGTTAAGAAATTGGTATCTGATAACTAATTATCATTTTGTATTTAGTAACAAAACTTGAGCTGTTGTAACGTTACCCGATTAAGAAAAAGCCTGTTGTTAGGTCATGGGAAAAATATCTTTCATGGAATTTAGGATTGCCGTGGAAAAAAAAGGTGTAATGGTTTAATGATGTGTGTATGTGGGCGCCACCACGGAAATCTTGGATGATTGGGAATTCGGGTCGTTACGAGAAAAAGCAGGCGTGGTCGCTGCCTGACCTTGAACGCCGCAGAAGGGGATACGCGACAGGATTTGGGACCGCAGCTGCTCAGTGGGAAGGGTCGTGGTGAACCCAAGGAATCCTGCGCGGAAGAAGGAGAGCTTCTGGAAGAGAAGGACAGCCTTGCTTCTATTGCGAAAAAAAAAGGGAAAAACTATGGAAAGAAGAGTGGAGGAGTGATAAATAGGGATATAATATGTACTTACTGTGGGCTCATCGCCGAAGCTGGAAAATAAAGTGGATATCCGACCGCTGTGAAGTCGCGCGCGATCTGAGCTGTCAGATCGTTGCGCGGCGGTCTCTGCGCCGATGTGTAGCGGCGAACTTCGCGCCGATTCGGAGCAGTTACTTTCGTATATTACTAATCTGAGCTTGCACCATTTATATCATAAAGCAAGAATAAAATTTCTCTCCGTCTGCGAGAGATTAACCCCTTTTTTTAAGAGAAAGACTCAAAGTACGATACAAGGTTTATTGCTCATAATTTACAGGTTTTTATATTTGGAAAACATTCTTGATTTAAGTATATTAAATATATTTGGGAGGACTTCTAGTACCTTTGCAAGCCCTTCGGAGCGGAGGAATCGCCGGAGCGTGCGTGGAAAGTCACGGTAGGTAGGTCACTAAACTCACGGTAGGTAGGTGCCTACGGGTATTATGGGAATTTCGGAAGGAATTCTGGGAACACCTCTATCGATATGCTTTTATATTGTTTATGCAAAGGGAACTTTTGAAAGGGGAGAACCTTCAACAACCGCGGCGCGCGGGCCTCGCGTTACGTCGGTCTGGATGCCGCCAACTACTATGGAGGGCGTCTTCTGAATCGTCCCACGGCTTCACGGGACTACGCGCCGAATCCTCGGATTCTCTCTCACGCTTGGCTAGGTTGAAAAAGTGTGTCGATTGACGATTAAACGAGAAAAACGCCCTAAGGCGAACTATAGAGAGCGCTCTTGCACTAGATTCGATTGATTAAATTGTTTAATATGAAATATAATAGTTATTAGCTGAACTCTGGGGGTTTTAAAGTTTGGGGAGTCAGAAAAACGTGAACCCTAGAAACTCGCCTGATGTGGAAGGTAGGTCCCTCGGAGGCTGGGGTTCGTTGCGGCTGACTGCGGGATTTGCGCACTGATATCGCTCGGTGAAACTATTGGATTCCAGATGAACTTTAAACGTGTCACTGCGGCTCCGCTTTGCAAAAATATGTGAACCGCTGGGGGGTTTGACCCCCAGCGGCCACGGGCACTTCCGCTTCGTTCGGCGGTTCAAAACTAAGCGAGGGTATTTAATTGGACGCTCGATCCGGTCGGTTTTGAATTTATTCGTCTGGCAATTTTTGCCGCCGAATCCGACTAGGGGTGTGCGTTGTTGTATCGCATGATGCGATTACGGCAACGGTTGGAAGTCGAGATAATTTGTTTATGTGCCGATTAAATTGTGGCGAAGTGTAAAGTGAAATATATCAGAGTTTTACATACTTATATTTTAAAGAGGTAAATTCTCGTGACGAGTAGTTCGTCACAGGCCGTCAGTATGGGGTAGCGACGTCCCGGCGCTTTACCACACATAACTAACAGGTTTACAAAAAAAACAAAGAATAAAAAAAAATAAAGAAAAATACAGAGAGGAAATAAAGAGAAAAATATTAAAGATGAGAGTCCACTAATTAGGTGGTTGTAATGACTACCGAAGGTATAAGAGTTCTATTCCTATGGTACCTTGTGATGATGAAGAGAAAAGAAAAATAAGAAAACAAAAGTGTCCCAAAGGAAAATTAATGGCATTTAGGAAGAGAAGATAAAATAATGGACCTTTGTAAGGAATTCTTACTCTAACAGTTACCTTTGAGATGGGATTTATGGAATTGTATTGAAGGAGTTCGGATTCGTGGAAATGAAAAGAAAATATGAGCTGAATGGCTTGCTAGGCAACATTTACGAGACTTGTCGAGTCGGTGTTCGTCGTCGGTCGCTCGTCGTCGCTCTAGCGGCCGGGGTGGCCGTGGTCTCGCGGCGGCTCCTCGTCCACGTAGTTCCATCGGCCGGGGTGGCCGTGGTCTCGCGTCGGCTCGTCGTCAGGTCCATCGGCCGGGTGGCCGTGGTGTCACGTCGGCTCCTCGTTCTCGTAGTTCCATCGGCCGGGGTGGCCGTGGTATCGCGTCAGCTGGAGAAGCGGTTTCGGGTTGAAACCGGCTTGGGGACAGCCGGGTTGTTGGCTGTGCTCGTCCCGTCCTTGTATGCCTCGAACAATGGAGAAAAGATTGTGCGTTAGCAATGCTGCCTGGATGCTGACAAGTGGCATCGTGCTTTGATAAAGTTTACAGATAAAGGCCACTGTCGACCGGTGTCAAGAGAACAGTGAGCGTTCTTTTATTATCGCATTATAGAAGAAAATGACAGATATTATGACGCTGCGATACACTTTCACTTTAATGACTGCTTAGCACTTAGTAACTTTAACTATTATCACTGGTTTAGTGTCCCATATTTAAAGCCCCAATTATGTGCAAGAGGATTGTGCACTATCATATAAAATGTCCGGCAACAATTCGTCGTTATTAAGGAAAGTTTGTATACTGCCTTTAACCGGTGTGCTGCTTCGGGTCGCTGTGTGCCGAAGACTGCTGCTGCGGAGGGATTTCGTCCCGTTGCACGAGCGCGTCTCGGTTCCGTAGGCTGATGCCTACGTGGCGTTATCCGATGGGGTTGTGATGCCTGCGTCAGTGGGATGTGCCACCTCGCTGTCATCGCCCAAGTAGTGCCGCGCGAGCAATAAGCGTTGGGTGCTTAGTCGCTGCGGTGCTGCTGCAGTCCAGGTCATGAGTGTTGTCATGATTCTGCTTGCTCGTACGGTGTCCATGTACTGCAAAGTGCATTTCCCGAGCCGTAAATGTTCGTTTTGGAAGTTCACATTGGCAGAATAGGTTGGGGAAGGACAGGCGGGGTTCCTTCTGACTATCGTTTTTTTTTTTTTATTTAAGAAAGGACTAGTGCGGGAACGCTATCTTTACATTTCCAAAAAGAATAATAGTGAATTTCCTAAGTACAATTTTTATTTTTTACCATCTCGCAAGTTGTAATTTAACAAATAAAAGAAGAAAAAAAAATACGATAAAATAAAAGAAAAACCGTTCAAAGAAAAATATGAAGTAAGCAAGAAATACAAGTTTAATCTATGCTACTTTTCGAGAGAGATTAGTGTTATCTATGTGAGATAAGAAAGTAAAATAAAGAAATAAGAAATAGAAAATAGAAAATAACAATAAGAAAATAGAAAATAAGAAAACCGTTAAAATAGAAACAAAAAAAGAAAGGTTTTTTACAAAGTTTTCGGCTTTGCTTAGTTGCGCTAAGTGGCGTTTAACAATTTGACGCTTTAAGAGAAAATGCGATTGAAGTGAGTCACTTGATATGTGAAGTAACGTTCCTCCCTGCTGATGGCAGGTAAAATTTAAACAGATGTATTAATAAAATATTAAAAAAAAAGAAAGGTAATTGCTTTTGCTTCGTCCAGTACTGTACGCAATGTCTTTTTTGACGGATATTGCGTACGGCATTTCGGATCTTACGGGCGATGTGTATGTGACATCATATAAAAAAAAATGAAAAAGAGAAGAGAAAAAAAAAATATACAATGATATAGAAGATGTCCTAATAATACGCAGTATTTCTGCCACGTAGTTGTCTGAATTAAAATTTGGTTTCGCCTTGTATCTCCGCAGTCAAACCGTTTGTGAGTTCAGGGAGATGAGGTGAAATGAGAAAGAACATATGATATTAAAATTATACGTTGACAAGCAAACTTTGGTATAAGTAAAAAAAAATTATTGTAAATTTGTGTGCTTACGCGGCCGGGTTGTTGTGAGGTTCTGGGAAAGTCGTTCGGCTTACGAAGTAAAAATGTAAACGAATATATGTTGTTTTTCAGGAACCGGACAGTGTAGATAAGGATTTAAAAAAATAAAGGAAGAAAAAAAAGTAAATAAAATATGACATCGCTGTAAGGAGCGTAATGTCGAGTAATAATAGGGTCGTAGTGACCTAGCTGAACCGGCCTGTTTTAAGTGACTCGTGCTTTCAGTCGGAATGACGGACTATTTTATATGTGGTAGTTCCGACACCACGGAATTTTAATTTCCGCGAGTCGTTGTCATCCTCCTTTACGCGAGAAGTATAGATAATATATAATAATAAAAATTTATGTCACAAGTTTGTTATAGATAACCTGTTTTATATGGGTATAATTTAAACGTGCCGAACGTAAGAATTTTCGTGTTTGTGGAATGTTTGATTTTGTTTTGGGGTGTTATGTTTTAATATTTTGGGGTGTTCTTTTTGTGGAACCTACAATATTCAGTTTATTTTAGGGACGTGACAACTGTCATGCTTTTAACGTCAAGCAGTTGGTTCTTGGGTGTTAAAGACTCTCAATTGTCTATATTCTCGATGTAATGTTATTATATGCTCTTTTTCCGTGTTTCGGTGATTTTCGGTCACAACTACTTTATCGGAATCGGATACACTTAACAGTAGGACTTGTGAGATCCTTAGTGTTCAAAACTAACAAAATTACTATACGATGTACTGGGAAAAATTATGACGAGGGAGAATAATATTTCGAGTAGTTGACTTAGAGTTTACCTTTCGCGTTGCGTCCACTCTCCTTTCTTTCTTCTTCATACAGCAACTTCCTTTCACGTGACCTTTCATATTAAACTATTGGTCTTGTACTGTTGTATAATTCTTGACAATATTCTTTAGTGTTAAAAATATAAAGCGTATTGGTAGATCGTTTGTTTTGGTGCTTATTTTCCTTCTCAAGGGAAGGATCGAATGATTAGGGGCAAACTAATGAGCTAGAACCTTTTATTTAGGTCATGTAAAGCCTATCTGCGGAAATATAAGCCGCGCCTTGACGGATAGCAAGGTTGAATCAAGGACATTCGCAAGCTGTGTATAAAATTGTTGTCAACGACGGTTTCGCGTTCTACTAGGGCCTGTTTCGCTGGACAGTTGTTCGAAGCTATTCCGTGTTGTACAAACATAAAAAATATAGTAAAAAAAAAAAAATGTATAAAATTGGTACGTGTGTACCCATAAAAAAAAATAAAAAATCAATAGATCGCGACAGATTTTAATTCGGTCGGACTACTGAGGTGTTTTTCGTCTGAAATAGGCAGGGATATATGTGCCACCGAACCCAATACAATAGTAAAATATAGACGCGTATAGCGTATGGTCTTAGGTCGGGAATTACCTCGATTCTAGGTAGGTTCACAAGGCTTATCTAAGGGAGTAGGTCGTTGTTTGTTAAATGATATGTAAATAAAATATATTAAGGGAATTACGTATCGTAGTATAAAAATTATGCGACGGTAAAAATGACATACCAGATGGCGCTGCCGTCTGGTATGGGGTTTTATAAAAAAAAAAATAATAGAATAAAATATGAAAGTATTTTTTTTTTTTTTTGTATAAATGCCTAACTTGTCGACTAATTTTTTGACCTTTTGGTACTTCGTATTGTAGGTTCATTGAATTTAGTTTAAGCTATTTTTGAGGGGTTTGTTTGTTTGTTTGTCTCACGGCGGGGGAGGTTTGTTTATTTTAAGTTTATATACCCTTTTAGCATCTTGTTTTTCCTTTCGTTTTTGATTTTAATACGTCTGTTAGAGCTTTTTCTCGGAACGTCACCGGTATTTTCCCTTCAGCTCCCCTCTCCCGCCTTTCGTGCGCGTCCGTCTCTAAGCCACTAGTTCCTTGCAAGGTCCTTCACGTGATGCACTCCTCTGCTGCGACCGCTTTCGTCAGCGATCTCATATGCTGTGGGGGATTTCTTTGCTATGATTGTGCATTTTATGTAGCGCGGAGCGAGTTTGCTTGAGAAAAAGTCTACTTTCCTGGAGAGCGTGTGGTTCTTTGCCCAAACGGTATCTCCTGGACTAAAATCTACATGCTTCCGCCTGAGATTGTAACGCGTAGCATTATTTTGGAATGATAGTAGCATTTTTTCTCGCACTACGTCATATGCGTCGGCTAAAGAATGTAACCCTTGTGACACCGTGTGTGTGAATGTATGCGTGTAGGTATGTGTGTAAATGTGTGTACTAGTGAGTGTAGGTGTGTGCAATTATGTATGGTAATATGTGGAAGTGTGCGCACGTGTGTGTTGAAGTAGTAATCGCTAACAAATTAAGATTTAAAATTGTATGAATACTGTGTATTTGATGGAAGACTTGTGTGGATTTGTGTATAAATATGTGTGTGTGTGTTACGAAAGCGATAATGTGTGTGTTAATATTAATTTGAATTAAAATAAAAATGAAAGAAAACCAAAAAGAATTTAAATGAAAGTGAGTTGAAAAAGTGAAGAACTATTATGCTTTGAATTAAAAGAAATAAAAATGAAAGAAAACCAAAACGAATTTAAAAGAAAGTGATTTGATGTAGTGTGGAGCTATTATGTTGTTGTTACTTTGTACAATTCTAGAAAGTGGTGTGAAAAGAAGAAGAAGAAGGAAAACTAGTTATTAAAGCGAATGTGGATAAAAGAAAAATTAAAAAAAATAAAAATAAATATTAATTTGAAGAAAACAAATTCCTATATTGTGTTGATGTTGTTTCGAATTTTTAAGTGCTAGTTAATGATGAAGAAGAAGAAGAAATATTCGAAGCGTGTACTATGTTATGTGTGTGATCCTTGTATTTAGTGTTGTAAGTTTGTGTAATTAATATTTTTTGCAGAAGAAAATATTTGCTTGGAAATATTATTTGCGATAGTGTGTAACGGTCCTTATTTTCCTTATGCAGAGTATTTTTTGTATGTTATTGAAGCGTGTTGAAGTTGCTACATCACAAAGAAATGCAAGTGGCTAGTACCGTATACGATGCGAGTTAAAAGGAAAATAATAATTTGAAAAAGAGAAAATGAATTTCTATGTGGCGTTGATTTTGTTTCGAATTCTATATTAAGTAGTAAATAATGCTGATGAAGAAGAAGAAATGTTCGAAAGGTGTGTGGTATTATGTGTGTTATCGCTGTATTTATTATTGTATACTTGTGTATATATTATTTTATGAAAATAAAATATACGTTTGAGGATATTAATCGCGATGGTGTATGATGGTCCTTATTTTCTGGATGTCCGTGTAATCGTCGGAGCGTATTGTCGGAGCTGTCACGAAGGAATGCAAGGAAATAGTATGAAGACGGGGCAAGCTGATAGAAAGAAAGCTGAAAACAAAGCACCAGATGCGGACGTACCTTTATACTGCTTCTATCCGATGTAGATGTCGAAAGTTCGTTGCAGAATTTGCACGAAATGGCTGCGCTAAAGTGAAGTCGAACGTCTATTCAATTTGTATCTGAAATCGTTCAGCCAATGGGCCGCAGACCGTAGTATTTTTTAGCCAGAAATGGTACATTTATGGGGTGGTATATTTTTATTTGTTGCGTACAACTATGTATGGAGAATATTGATATGGGAAAGTATATTTTGTGAATCGCGTGGTATTTTGACCGCGCGAACGAAAATGTTGCTACGTTCGTTTGACAGCTCGTGATGGCCGCCGTTTTGTAATGTTTTGTCGTTTTCTGTAGTTTTTATATTAATTAGGGGGTGTTATATGTGGTTTTGTGCCGTGAGACGAGGGTTTCCGCTTGATAGAGGTGTAGGAAGTGTTTTGGGTGATGGATGGCTGTGGGAAGGTGGTTATATTGTAGGTCAAAATTATTGAATGTTGTAAAATGGTTGGTAAACAAGTACTACTTTAATGATATTTTTGAATAAAAAAATATTTAAAATCGCGCTTGCGTGTGTAATATGTCGTGTTTTTATAGAGATCTAATTAAAAGAGATCTATTAAAAAAATAATTCGTAAAATAATTAAAAAGACAGCAGAAAAATCAGGAATTAAATTTATATAATACTATTAAATAATAATAAAATGACCTAGAAAAAAAATATAAAAGAGTATTTTAGGGCGGGATTGGGTGGGAAATATTTTGTTTACTGAAATAGTACGGTTTAATATGTATGTAAAAAAAATTTGGCCCAATTTCTGGAATTAAAGTGGGAATTATATGAAAAGAAAAATGTATATTTTATTTAAAATGTATTAGTATTTTGAAAATTGGTATGAAAATTTTCGCCACACGGTGGGCACCAATTTCTGTAGCCAACGGGGAAATTATATATAAATAAGAAAAATGTATACTTTTTGAGAGAAATAAAGGTTGTCTAAATATGGGTGTGGCGGGTGGGAAGTCACTATATTTTGTAATAAAAGGCCCACGCTTGGACGCCAATTTCTGTACGACCAACGGGGCCGTCTTTGTAACGAATATGCCCAACGTCGGGCGCCAGTTTCTGTAACGTTACCCGATTAAGAAAAAGCCTGTTGTTAGGTCATGGGAAAAATATCTTTCATGGAATTTAGGATTGCCGTGGAAAAAAAAAGGTGTAATGGTTTAATGATGTGTGTATGTGGGCGCCACCACGGAAATCTTGGATGATTGGGAATTCGGGTCGTTACGAGAAAAAGCAGGCGTGGTCGCTGCCTGACCTTGAACGCCGCAGAAGGGGATACGCGACAGGATTTGGGACCGCAGCTGCTCAGTGGGAAGGGTCGTGGTGAACCCAAGGAATCCTGCGCGGAAGAAGGAGAGCTTCTGGAAGAGAAGGACAGCCTTGCTTCTATTGCGAAAAAAAAAGGGAAAAACTATGGAAAGAAGAGTGGAGGAGTGATAAATAGGGATATAATATGTACTTACTGTGGGCTCATCGCCGAAGCTGGAAAATAAAGTGGATATCCGACCGCTGTGAAGTCGCGCGCGATCTGAGCTGTCAGATCGTTGCGCGGCGGTCTCTGCGCCGATGTGTAGCGGCGAACTTCGCGCCGATTCGGAGCAGTTACTTTCGTATATTACTAATCTGAGCTTGCACCATTTATATCATAAAGCAAGAATAAAATTTCTCTCCGTCTGCGAGAGATTAACCCCTTTTTTTAAGAGAAAGACTCAAAGTACGATACAAGGTTTATTGCTCATAATTTACAGGTTTCTATATTTGGAAAACATTCTTGATTTAAGTATATTAAATATATTTGGGAGGACTTCTAGTACCTTTGCAAGCCCTTCGGAGCGGAGGAATCGCCGGAGCGTGCGTGGAAAGTCACGGTAGGTAGGTCACTAAACTCACGGTAGGTAGGTGCCTACGGGTATTATGGGAATTTCGGAAGGAATTCTGGGAACACCTCTATCGATATGCTTTTATATTGTTTATGCAAAGGGAACTTTTGAAAGGGGAGAACCTTCAACAACCGCGGCGCGCGGGCCTCGCGTTACGTCGGTCTGGATGCCGCCGACTACTATGGAGGGCGTCTTCTGAATCGTCCCACGGCTTCACGGGACTACGCGCCGAATCCTCGGATTCTCTCTCACGCTTGGCTAGGTTGAAAAAGTGTGTCGATTGACGATTAAACGAGAAAAACGCCCTAAGGCGAACTATAGAGAGCGCTCTTGCACTAGATTCGATTGATTAAATTGTTTAATATGAAATATAATAGTTATTAGCTGAACTCTGGGGGTTTTAAAGTTTGGGGAGTCAGAAAAACGTGAACCCTAGAAACTCGCCTGATGTGGAAGGTAGGTCCCTCGGAGGCTGGGGTTCGTTGCGGCTGACTGCGGGATTTGCGCACTGATATCGCTCGGTGAAACTATTGGATTCCAGATGAACTTTAAACGTGTCACTGCGGCTCCGCTTTGCAATAAAATGTGAACCGCTGGGGGGTTTGACCCACAGCGGCCACGGGCACTTCCGCTTCGTTCGGCGGTTCAAAACTAAGCGAGGGTATAAAATTGGACGCTCGATCCGGTCGGTTTTGAATTTATTCGTCTGGCAATTTTTGCCGCCGAATCCGACTAGGGGTGTGCGTTGTTGTATCGCATGATGCGATTACGGCAACGGTTGGAAGTCGAGTTAATTTGTTTATGTGCCGATTAAATTGTGGCGAAGTGTAAAGTGAAATATATCAGAGTTTTACATACTTATATTTTAAAGAGGTAAATTCTCGTGACGAGTAGTTCGTCACACTGTCACTCGCAAATTGTTTAGTAATAACTTAGAGAACTGATTGTATGCTCTTTAATAAACTGTTACAAGTAAAATCTGTTTTGTAACAAGTAACAAATAAAAATCTGTTCAACTACCCTATACTCATTTTTTTATCAATAATTCACTAATCCTTTTGCCTACCCTTTCCTAAACTGTTTAGTAAAAATGCACTGTAAGCTACCCTTTACTGATTTGTTCAGTATTTTTTTACTAAATGATTAAGGAATACTAAACTTTATGGGTACCCTTTAATAACCTCTTATATACACAATATATATATATATATATATATATATACTCGTTTAGCGATAGTGCAATGACCTAATCACCTGAAACAACTAGTGTTGTCAACTGCAACGGGCGAACCAGTCACCTCAGGAAGTTATACCCTTTAGTCGTTCTATCTCAGTCTATAACAGTCGGGGGAGTCTGGAAGCAGTACTGTTTCCTATAGTGCGGGGGTGGTTGCGGACCTTACGGCGACTGCTCTTGAAACGACCATCGGCTACCCGATCCTGGGTGAACAGCCGGGCAAAGGATGCCGTGGTCCGCGATAGATTCGGTATACACCGTTTCACCGCTTCGTAAGGGAGAGGACCGCGCAAGCGACCTCGAACTCGTAACCAATCGAGAGACTGGAGATATCTGGTCGCAATTGGAAGTAAGGGCGTGAGTGTAAGCCCGCTGGGTAACACTCCTGGCTATCTCGCGGTTAAGGCGTTGGTCTCTTACGGGCATGTGGCGGAGGTTGACGGTGGACTGTTTTGTCCAAGTCTTCTGCGCTCACTCCAGGGAGATAGAACGACTAATCGTTAAAACTTCCTGTGGTGACGGGCTCGCCCGCTGTAGTCGACAACCCAAGTTGTTAGTCAGGGTGCACAATCGATTGGCTTACGCCGCACGGTGCGCAGACCGCCCAGGAGCACCAGAAGTTGTTTCCTAGGTGAATTTAGCCCTACGGCCAGAGTCCTGCCCGGGCTCGCACTTCATACGTGGAGGCCGCCGGATGGGTGTTGACCCGTGAGTGTGACCAACCCTGAACAGAATAAGTCTTCATGGCTAACTCAGCAAGTTAGCTCCCAAACACCTGAACCATTGGCACATTCATTATCGACTAAATTAACAATATTATTTGTTACAAAAACTTCACTTCTAAAATGATTTATTTATGATACAAATGGCTGTTAAAAAAATATTTAAAATTGCTGAAAGGACATTTCTGATTTACCTACTAATTAAAATCATATGAAAAGAGGAAATCGACATGAAAAGAACCAAACAACATGAGAACAGAAAAAAATAACTGTTTAGTTTCCGGAATTCAGTTTCAATTATATAAAAAGGTTTAAAATCGAATTTACCGCGTGAATTTTGTAGCCCCCAACGTTTCGGAGATGTTGTAAACGCCGTTGTCCAGGGGTAGACGACCCCGGACCCTGGACAACGGCGGTTGCAACATCCCCGAAACGTCGGGTGCTACAGCTTTAACTCGGGAAATTCGATTTTAAACCGATTTATAATTTCAAACAACCACGATTGTCTTCGTTAGTACCCCGTCAAATTGGTGCAGTTACAGCTGATTCACCGTGTATTATTCGTTTATAGTCATTTAGCATTGCATGTATCGTCATAAAATTTCATGGCCATTGTGATCTCAGTGTTACATATCTTATTCCGTTGGCGGTGACATTTATATGGTTAGGTACCTTCATGAGACAACAGAAATCGATGAAAAATATAAGTCTTCTCTTTATTCTTGTTTATTTCTACTTCATAGTCTGATTATCTCCAATGTTAAAAATAAGCGTCTCAAAAAGCGTCGTAAATGCTATCTATCCTACTCTGACGCACGCCATACCAAAGTGACTAGGTATCGGATGCGTGTTGGAGGACGCTACGCACGTATGAGAAACACAGGGTTGGCCATATTAGGTGGACCCATTTATTAAACAAAAGAAACATTAAAAAAGTCATTTTTTACTATTCCAGTTTAAAAATTATTTAATTTGGGTAAAGTGGATTTGATTACATCGTTTCTGAAGATAATATCGCGCAAGTGGTCACCCTTAGCTCGAATGTCGTAATGTGCCCGTTGTTTGGCATTTTTCATCGTATTTGCCAATGTTTTGGCCGATATGGCAGCTATTTCATGGCGGAATTCGGCCTTAAGTTCGCCTTGCGTCCTTGGCTGGTCGATAACCTTTGACTTCTAGTAGCCCCAGAGGAAAAAGTCTGGCGGTGTCAAATCGAGGGAACGTGGAGGCCAGTCAAATACACCATTTTTTTTATATTAAGCTGCCGGGGAACAATGGCTTTAAAAAATCGATTGTGGCACGTGCTGTATGAGCGCCATCTTGTTGAAGCCAAAAAAGCTCCATACGAAAAATCGGGATCAAAAAATCTTTTGTCATATCGATAACGCACATGATTGACGGTTGTTGCTTTGCCACTGACATCTTCGAAAAACAACGGTCCGATGCATACATTCCGCAATACACTGTCACTTTTTGGCAGTAAAGGAGGACTTCTTCAATAACCAACGTCATCCAAAACCCTTAAATTATAATTTAAGGGTTTTGGATGACGTAGAACGCTTTAATGTTTTCTTCGAAGGCGCACTTTTTACTAAAAATTTTTTCTCCTTGCAAGTTTAGTTTTCAATATTGATACGTTATTTTGAATGTAGATCTGAATAATTTCAGCCCGTTCGACTGGTGAGTACTAGTCCATAGCAAAAAATACATAAGACTGATGTTTCAAACAAGTGCTATCATTAGTCATTCTTACCTTTCTTTCCAAAGCTACAGCGTTACCAGATGCGTCCACCTAATATGGCCAACCCTGCATAAAATTTCAAAAGCGTGCACATCTTTAAAATATCTATGTGTTAATCGAGCATTAGCTTACTGTCCAGAACACTTGTCTCTTCAATGGGAGCTAATGGGCCCTTGCTGAGTTGGCCACGAAGACCCATTCTGTTCAGGGTTGGTCACACTCACGGGTCAACACCCATCCGACGGCCTCCACGGATGAAGTGCGAGCCCGGGCAGGACTCTGGCCTTAGGGCTAGTTTACCCTAGGAATCAACCTTCTGGCGCTCCTGGACAGTCTGCGCACCGTGCGGCGTAAGCCAATCGAATGTGCACTCTGACTAACAGTCGGGAGAGCCTGGAAACAGTACTGTGGGTTGTTGCGGACCTTACGGTGACTGCTCTTGACAGACTATCGGCTACCCGATCCTGGGTGAACAGCCAGGCAAAGGATGCCGTGGTCCGCGATAGATTCGGTATACACCGTTTCACCGCTTCACCGCCGCGCAAGCGACCTCTAACTCGTAAGCAATAGAGAGACAGGAGTATTTTGGTAGCAATTGGAAGTAAGGGCGTGAGTGTAAGCCCGCTGGGTAACACACCTAGCTATCTCGCGGTTAAGGCGTTGGCCTGTTACGGGGATGTGGCGGAGCTTGACGATGGACTGTTTTGACAAGTATTCTGCGTTCACTTCACGGGAGAGAGAACGACTAATGGTTAAAACTTCCTGAAGTGATGGGTTCGGCCGTTGTAGTTGACAAATCTAGTTGTCTCTTCAATGGGTTGTTGATTTAGTTTATAAATATTGACAATCTTATTCTATTTTCGTGTAAAATTGACAATATTGACAATCTTATTCTATTTGTCTCATGATATTTTGAAGTGTTTATTTTATTATTTAGCCGTTATAAATGTATTTAATCAGGTCTAGCTGCCACTAGAGTTTAAAATTAACTCATTTTGGATGCCATATGTTAGTCGAGGGAAGATTCAGCTCGAGTCATGACTCTGCAAGGGCGAGTGAGTCAGTGGGAGGCTGAACAAACGTGCAATTTGCGTGCCGCCCCAACAATGACGTCAATTCTGCGATAATGGAATTGTTAGACCTACTTTTCGCGAGACGATTCAAGCCCATTGTCAAATGCCCGACTTACAAGCTCATATTTCTCATTCAATTGCACGGCAATACTCGCTGCGGGGATCGGCTAAATAAAACGCGCGAAAATCACGGGTATTTTTCCGGTCGGACGCCAACATTATTCGGTTTGAAAAGTTTTCTTACACTGTAGTGGTATTTGGTGTCCCCAAATATTATTTGATATCTCGATTCATGGTGCATTCCTCGGAGATTCATGGAAATCTCGATTCCTGCTAATGGCTCTCTTGCAGTTAATCGTGCAATTCATCGGATCGGCTGAACTCACGGTTGACCCCCATCTGGTAGCCCCTACGTAGAAGGTCGTTCCTGGTAAGGACTTTGTTTTGCGTCGCCAGCCTTTACCTTCGCGTAATGCTAACCAAAAGCGTTCTTACGGAACGTACCCCTCTGTCCACATTCCTCGCACCTTCTTCCCGCAACGCCCTGTAGCTGAAGAGTAAAGCTACTGGTTGGTATATTGTGGTTTGACTGTGGATTGAGCTGTCCACTATTTTTTTTACCTTCAATCCTTGAGAGACAGAATGGCTCGATGTCGTTATAACTTCCTGGAGTGACGGGTTCGCCTGTTATAAGCGACAACTCTTAATTTCTTGTAGAATTATTATTTATTATGAGGGATAATAAAATTAAAGAAAATAAAAACTTTTAACTTAAACGGCTTTATTGTACAATCGACGATGTACTCTAACTACAAAATAGTTATGGCTCACCAATACACTAGTTATGGGGCTTTTAGTGGACTAAAATGAAAAAAATATATGTACCCTAATTTTATTGATTATTTTATTGTATGCTTATATTGTGCCAGCTCAACGACGGGATTCATGTATTGTGGCCTACTTCGTTTAATTTATAATTTGAAACACGCGCATAAAACAAAGTGCACCTATAAACATTATTTGATTTGTTTATAAACTATTTAAAAAATATTTTCTTCGTTTAAGCAAATAATTTTTAATTCTTATCTTTACTGTTATTTTTTATGAAACGGTCTTTTGGGTTTTTATTTTGATAACTGACACATTCCAGCTAATTTCATTGTTATTCAAAACCACTGATATTTTCTATTTCGGATAGTTATAATGTTATGTTTTTAATAATTTTGATTATTGCATATTTTATTTATTTAATATTTTTTGTTGCCTCGGAATATTTGCGCACGTTGGATAATTAAACATTTCGATGTTATTGCGGACAGGTCAAATTAGTTATGTTTTTAATATAAATATAATACATATTTTTATACGCTCTCTACTAACATTAAAATAAAAATAGACTGTGCTCTCTGAGCAATTTTTAATAATGGGTTTTCCAATAATACGTCAAACTTATTATGAAAATATAATGTAAATATAATATGAATATTGATATAAATATTTTATATTATGAATATGAATATGAATATTATCATATGAATATAAATATGAAAATGACACATTATGCCAATACCTGTAATTTGTCATTGTATTTTGTATTAGGTCAATATGTAATTATGTCATTATCGAATATGCCATATAATATGTCAAATATACAAAACGTGTCGTCGATGTTGACAGTGAGCAATAAAACAAGCTCTGTTTGAGGTATTAACGAAATTATTTTTGTTTGAAAGGTATATTAATGTAATATGTATGGAAGATGACATTGTTTAAATGTCCGCTGCGGCTTCGCACGATGGCACGGATCCGAGAAGTCCAATTTTCAACGACTCTGACGCATAGATCCGACTAATTTTGAACGAAATTTGAACGAGGATATGTTGACTTTAAGGGCATCGATCGATTGAGGCTTATTGGCATATACCTGCGACCTGCGGGATCAAATCGCACGATATTGGCGTCCAATTCACGTCACTTCCGCGAGAGATAACCATGCACTAAAGAGCACTCATTTCGACAATAAAGTTTTAATGTACTGCTAAATCGTGTAACTTGCCATGGTAATTTCGCATGAGTGACTGAATAATTAACAACAGATTTGACAGGCGCCGCCAAAACAACATGGCTCCTACAGAATGTCAACATCGACCTGCCCTTATTGGAAAACCCTTTATTCCCACCCATCTACCTATAATAAGAATATGTAACTATGTATGGTATGTTCATATTGTAATGAAGCACAATTAAGAACTACTACATATTATCCGCGCGGAGCTGAATATTACCACCAAGGTCGAGACACCAGATAAAACGCCCTTTTTCTTGTCTACTCAAAGTGATTATTCTAATAGTAGTATTTATTCAATGGCATGCTCGCAGACGCGCCCTCGCGTTTGTCATATAAACAACCTGATTTCAGGGCAATAACTGTATGAGATATGAAGGCCACGATCGCGTGAACGGCGATGCAATAACCCCAGATTATAGCACCCTCCTTCTACGTCACCAACATCAGCCTCTGCATTATATAATATAAGCATCGTATATCATAAGTGTGGTAGCGGTGCCTCTGGCACGGCCGATCGGTGGTCGGTGACCCAGGACTGTAAAAAGAGGTCCCACCGATCGCCGCTTGTCCGATTTCTCGGACGGCCACGTCACCGGAGCAAAGCCTCGATAGCCTCAGCAACCTTCTATTACCACTGTCAATTTCCCTTCTCCTCCCAGCACCAATAAAATACGATAATTGTCTATACGTCTTTATTCGCCTGTAAATCACACACGTCTATGCAAATTGGTAATTAAAGAGATGGTAAGTATAAAACATATATAAATCACAAGTTGCATAAATTTAAACAAGATAGAACACAGGTGCAAAAAATAACTTAAGCTGTAAAACAATTAACAGTTTGTAAAACATATATGACGTAAACAAGGTGTAACATGAAACAGAAAGAAATATTAATTACAGACAATATACAAGTTAAATCTGCGCGTTCTCTGGCTAATAATAATTTCTTTGTCAACAACACCTCGTTGTCGTAGTGGAAAGAGTGGTAGGGGTTAGGCTCCACACACAGAGCGTGCGTGGCGTCGATTTCGCCGATAGTCTGGGTGGCGACGCTTTTACCCCTACTAGATGGCGTCGGACGCGCTTGATCGCGCTCCGGGCTTCTCGGTGGAGTGACCGTCCAAGTGGGCGCAGCCGTCCTTGGATATTTGTGTGTGGTCCGTCCTAGTTCGTTCCAGTGACTCCTGTCACCGGTGCTGATGGCCTGGTTGATTGGACCCTCAGGATGTTGGTTTCCGGCCGCGACGAATGCGATCCCTCGCACTGGTGGTTTTCCGGTCGTCGTGGGGCGCGGATTCCGTCGTTTATTCATAGGGGCATACATCCCCTATGTACCCCCTATGCAGCAAACCCTCAAGCGGCCTCGATTTGTAAGATCGGAGCGGCGAGGGATTGCTCTGTGGACGTCCAATGGTGTTGACGGTCCCTTCGCTAAAACTCGCTGTTGCGACAGTTTTAGGGGTATTGACCCTACGCACAGGCGTCAATCTTGGCGACACGGTCCGTGTCGCCGAACTTTTTGATGCAGATGTCAGCGACAATCCACCACTTTACTTCGCTAAAACTCGCTGTTGCGACAGTTTTAGGGATATTGACCCTATGCCCAGGCGTCAATCTTGGCGACACGGTCCGTGTCGCCGAACTTTTTGGGTGCAGATGTCAGCGACAATCCACCTTACTTTACTGGGATTCGCTATTGCGACACTCCCAGGAGCATTTCGGGCCGGGTCCTTGTTGGCTTCCTTTTGGATCTTTGAGGGCCAGCTGCCCGAAGATAACTGATTTGATGCCCGATTTTGCTCGCACCTAAGGACGTTTTCCCGCCTGGATCCGTATTTGCGCGCCTTGCAGGTGTTCATCAGGTCCAGTATGGGGGGCCAATCCCGGCGCTCGACGCTCTGTTGGCGCTGGGGAGGGGGTAGATTTCGCTCTGTGGCGCTGGGGAGGGGGTAGATTTCGTTTCACGCCGCTATGCGTACTCGCCATCATGGGTTGACAATTTCTGGTTTCTTCATACGATTTCGCACATGATCCTAGGGGCAAATCGTATTTTCGGGTTGTCGACCCCACGCTTCCCCATCCCTTTGTTTCGCCGGCCAATCAAATACGCCGTAGATGACGCCATAATCGTCGGCGGTGTCGACACTAGAATCCGACCTGTTGCTCTCTCGCTCTTGCCGTATGGCGCCGTCTCGTTCACTCTTTTGCTCCCGCCTTCGCCGTACTAGTGAAAGGGTCTTTATTGATGTGCTAAAGCAGGGGCTTTTTTCGGTTAACCCGACTTTAGCCGTCCGTCGCATCTTCCCTGTTTATATGTGGTTGTTCATTTTGACATGGGTACTAGGTGACTTAATGCCGGCACGCCTTTTTCGGTTAACCCGACTTAACCGTCCGTAGCATCCTAGTGTTTTATGTGTGGCAGCCCGCCGCAACATACTCCCTCTCGACACGTCTCGTGTCTTCCTCTTCAGCTTCAAGGAGGACTGCCACCTTTGCTACGGGCCGTCGGCAGGTTTTTCCGTTGGCCGTGCGTAGATCGACCACTCTGACTATTCCGTCGTCACCTGGGTGTATTGCAGTCACGATTGCGCGTGCCCATGTCCCGCGGGCCATGTTAGACTCCGCGATGAACACCACATCATCCGGAGCGATGTCTCGACGTCGCTCGTGCCATTTAGTTCTTTTGGCAAGAGTTGGTAGGTATTCTTTTACCCATCTCTGCCAGAACTGATTAGCCAATGCTTGACTAATTCGCCATTGTTTTCGCAGGTCCAACCGTTCTTTTGGTGGGCACAATGGCGGCGTGGGCGTAGGTGTACCGATAAGGAAGTGATTCGGTGTGAGACTTCCCTCATCTCGATGGTCACTTGACGTATGCGTTATCGGCCTGCTATTTATTATATATTCAGCCTCTGCCAATGCTGTCAGTAGTGTCTCTTCTCGTGGTGCTTGTTCCTTCAGGATAGCATATAGTGCGGTTTTTACGGAGCGAACCATTCGCTCCCAACTGCCCCCCATATGCGGCGCTGATGCTGGGATAAAATGCCAATCCACCCCTTTGGTAGACATTTTATCGGCAAGTTTATCTTTATCCATAGCGTCCCAAGCTTCCCGGAGCTCTCGCTCTGCACCATGAAAATTCGTACCGTTGTCTGAGTACATATTCTTGGGCCAGCCACGTCTTGCTGCCATCCGGACGATTGCCTGAATTGCTGAATCTGCCGTTAACGATGCTGCTAGCTCTACGTGGACTGCCCTTGTTGACAGGCACGTCATTAGTACACCGTACCTTTTTTCTCTTCGCCTTCCAATGGTGATATTGATGGGTCCAAAGTAGTCAATGGCGCAGTTAGTAAATGGCCGCACGTGGTGTGTCAACCGTGCGGCGGGTAGTCTGCCCATTTTTTGGTTGCTGGGCTGAACTTGCTTCAACCGGCATATATGACATTCTCTGGCCACCCGTCGTACCGCAGTACGGCTACCTAGTAGCCAATATCTTTGGCGTAGGTTATTGCGCACAGTTTCCTGGCCCTGATGCGCCGCCTCCCTATGATAATGCTCAATGAGCAACTGCGTTACGTGGTGTTTGCCGCAGAGTACTGCCGGTTCTTTGACCGTTTGTGCCAGCCCTTTCGCTGCACCGATCCGACCATCCAGCACGATGTGCCCGTGATTGTTTAAGCGGGGCGAAAGGCTGTATAGCCGACTTTGTTTGTCGACGTTGCCTCCCTCCCGCAGGATACTCAGATCTTGTGGGAACATCTCCTCTTGCGCCTTCGTCAGCAGCACATCGTGTGCGATTGTCAGCTCACTCTGAGCGAGAATCGCTCCCTCTCGTGGGGATGCCTGCCGACGACACCTCGCTATGAAGCGGAGGACGTATGCCATGCATCGTTGTAGGCGGCGCCATGATGAGAACCTTTCAAATTTGATGAGAGGCGCTATGCATCGTGTGGCGCATACTGTGCGCACTTCTATATCTGGACTTTCCATAGCCCATGTTTCCTGTGGCCAATCTGCTTCTGGTCCCCTCAGGAACTCCGGTCCGCAGAACCAACGTGATCCTGTCGTCAGGTCGATTCGTTCTTTATCGCGGGTTGCCTCGTCGGCCACATTTCTGTCCGTTGGAAGCCATCTCCAGTCGCCGAAGTCTGTTAATTCATCTATCTCGCCCAATCGGTGAGCGACGAATGCGTTGTACCTCCGGGGATCGTTTCTGATCCATTGCACGACTGTTGTGGAATCTGTCCACATGATGGTTCGCTTGATGGTCTGCGTTACTTCTTTTCTGATAGTAGCCGCTAACCTGATGCCGATCACGGCAGCCATCAATTCCATTCGCGGAATGGTCATTGGTTTGAGGGGTGCCACTTTGGCCTTGCTGGCCACAAAGGCCACGCCTCGAGTTGTGTTTGATCTACTCACAAGGTAGGCTACCGCGGCGTATGCGGATTCTGATGCGTCACAGAACACGTGCAAAGTGCTTTCTGCTGCATCTGATGGCCCGTACCAACGGGGCACTCGGCATTTCCGAATATTGTCTAGCTCAGACAACCATCGTAGCCACTTTTTGTGGACGTTTTCCGTTAGAACTTGATCCCATTCAGTTTGTTCCCGCCAGACTTCTTGTAGTAATATCTTGGCCTTTATCGTGAATGGTGATAACAGTCCTAGTGGATCAAACACGCTCATCACCAAGCTCAACATTTGACGCTTTGTGGGTCGTTTTTCTCCGGTTAATACCGATGTATCGACACGTGAGAAATGACAGTTGAAAGAGAGTTCGTCACTCTCCGGGTTCCACTCAAGCCCGAGTACCCGTTCTGACCCTTCTTTCTTTCCCAGGTTGAGACTTTTTGTCCCTGCCGATGTTGCTGCCATTGCCGTCAATACGGCTTTGGAATTGCTGCTCCAGTTTCGAAGTTCGAAGCCTCCGCGTCGATGTACTTCGGTCACACTGCGAGCCAGCTCTATTGCGTCGTCGCTGCTGTCCGCACAGTCTATATAATCGTCCATATAATGTTTCTCCACTATTGGTGCCACTGCCTGTGGGAACTCTTTCTCATGGGCTTGGGCGTTTCGATTTTTGACGTACTGAGCGGAGCAAGGAGACGACGATGCGCCAAATATCATCGACTGCATTCGATATGTTTTTGGCTCCCTCTCCGTGCGAAGATCCCTCCACAGAAATCGCTGAGCGTCCTGGTCTTCACCCCGAATCTTGATTCTCAGGAACATTTCCTTGATATCGGCGGTGAAGGCAATTTTCTTTTCTCGGAACTTCATTAAGATGCCGAGTAAAGGATTCAGTAAATCCGGTCCGGTCTCTAACGCGTCGTTCAAGCACCGGCCGTTTACTTCGGCTGCCGCGTCGAACACAACCCGTATATTTTCGGGTTTGTTCGGGTTTGTCACGCAGAAATGCGGAAGGTAAAAGGTGCGCGGTCCGCGCTCCCTCTCTTCTTCCTCCGACAGTTCTCGTGCGTAACCCTTCTCCACATAATCTTGCATTTTCTGGCAGTATGCGGCGGCAGTCTTTGGCTCCCGTTTCAACTTACTCTCTAGGCTCTTTAGCCGGCGGAGGGCGATGACGCGACTTGGGGGTAACCTCAGCCCCTCTGACCGCCAAAGTATGCCCGTTTCCCAACGACCGTTCTCAAAACGCGTCGTTGCGGCCAACGTGGCTTCGGCGTGCGCGTGCCGCATCTGCTGCGGTCGCCGCGCGGTTACTCCCGCATCTTCGGAGCTCAGGTAATCCGCCACCATGCGGTCGACTGATTCGTCCTCTATTGCCCCTAGGAAGTACGACACATTGTCGCTTGTTGGTCCCTGGACCTGTCCGCTTATCGTCCAGCCGAGTAAGCTGTGGGTTGCTGTCGGTTGTCCGGGTGGTCCCCAGACTATGCTCCGCGGAGCTATTAGCCGATAATTATCCATTCCTATCAAGAGCTTTGTTTGCCCCTTGTAGGTTGGAATATCTAGGCCCTGTAGATGTTCCCATCCCTTCCAGTCGCTGCCTTTCAGCGTCTGTGCCGGAGTGTTTAGTTGTTCTATTGTGCGCACCGAACTCATTCGATGCCACTTAGTATCATCGGACCCCCGGATATCGAGACATACAATTTGAGACCGCTCCGTATGCGGACCCGTTATACTCCTAAGTATAAGCGGGCTTTTCTTCCCTTGTATGCCGATTTCTCGTGCCACGCTGCTCTCAAGCAACGTGACGCTCGATCCCTCGTCCAATAATGCGAGAACTGTAACACTGCATTTCGGTCCTCTGACCGTTACCGGCGCGACACGTAACAGCACTTCCCGCTGCGTCGTGCACGCATAGCTCTTTCCTTGAGCTGGGGTGGCTGTTCCGTCGTCGGATTCGGATTCGCTGCTTTTGGCTTTTCGATTTGTAGCCCGTTTGTTGTCGCGGGTTACGCTCTCTTGGCGTAATGACGATGGTTCCGTTTTTTCCACGGCAAGTAGCGGATGGTTGGCTTTTTTAGCCTTGCAGGCAATTGCGTAGTGACCCTTCCTGAGGCATCGGAAGCAAGCTCCGGCTTCTTGTATCCAAGTCCTCCGCCGTCCCGTCGTCATACCCGCGAATTTGCGGCAGGTATTTATGCCGTGCCCCGGTGTGTCACACACCGTGCATTTTATTTTTATCGGTACCTTGGGTGGTACGTGCGTTTGTGCCTTCTGTGGGCTGACCCGCCTTTGTGTAAATGCCTTTTTGCTGCTATCGGCGTCCATGGCATATACCTTTTTGGCTACAGGTCTTGCGTCGTGCGCCTTTGGTCTTGCCTGTTTGGCACCCCAATTTGCGCGGTTTACGGCGGTCGCTTGCCGTCCTAGTTTATCCATAAACTCGCCAAAATCAAATAGTGATGGATTTCCGTCATACCTTTTAATAATGGCCTTGCTCCAGGCAGTCAGATGATGTCCTGAGAGCTTTCCCTCCAGCTCGCGTAAAATTTCCAAATTGTAGGCGTATTCTGGTTTTTTTAGGGACTTCAGTGAAGAAATCAGATTTCCTACTGTGATAGAGAAATCCACGATGCCTTCGCTGGTTGTGCCGTCGCCTGACAGTTGCGGTAGGCTTCGCACGTGATTTATCAGACGCCCGATTAAAACGTCTGGACGTCCAAAGCGCATCTTGAGCACTTCTCGAATGCGCGGTAGCTGTTCGGGGTCACAAAGCAGAGCTGATACAGTTTGATAGGCCTTACCTTTTAGGCATCTCTGTAGTCGCGTCATGACTTCGCCCTGAGTCAGACTTTTAGTTTGCTGATCCAACTGTGTTGCAAAAACCAGCCAACGTTCTGGGTCACCGTCGAAGACTGGAAGTTCACGTGGCAATGCTTGCCTTATTAGCATACCTTCAATTGCAGTGGCGGCCGGGAGTGGCGGATTTGCTTCCGTTGTTAAATCCTGGCCCCGCTCAAAGTCCCGCCCGATGTTCATTTCATTCGATCGTCGGGGTGACGTTGTCGCTTCCGCGGTCGCTCGCTCCGCGCATGCTAACCACTGAGGAATTGGCGTTTTTTCCATTGGTACTGCTATTTGGCGTACAATCTTCGCGACGCTGACGTGTTCTTCCTCCAGATCTAATTCAGCGGCGGTGAGCTCGTTATTGATTGCCTCGGCTTCATTGAGGCTGGCGATGCGCGTCTGCAACGCCTCAATATTTAAATCAGAAATTTCTTTCTCCATTCTCTGTTTAGCCTGCTCTAGCCGTTGTTGGATTATTTCCTGCTCCAGCAGTTGTTTTTCTTTAAACTTTTGCTGAGCGGCTTCTGCGTACCGGCGACGGCATATTGAGTGAGCCGTCATTCCGGTTTCACGGCTGCACGTGCTCCCAGTCCACATTTGCAAAGGTGGTGAGGTGGCCAACCGCTCGTTTTCCGCACCACTGGCGTGCTCCGTGTTAATCTCCGGGCGTCGTTTGCCCTGAGTTTCCTTTGTGAGTAGTGACGCTGCAGGTGGGCCCATTGCCCCCTGAGGTGTGCTCCGTTGTATTTCCGCATCCTGACGTGCTGTCATCTCGTTACGGGGTGTCGATGGTCCTTGAGTGGTGTCCTCAGGATCCATACTGTGTGCGACCGTATCGCTTTGGTACCCAGTTGGTACGTTGCGATCGTCGCCCCGCGTGTGGCGGGCCTTACCGCTGCGAAGACTCATATCTATTCTATTGGTGCTATACGCAAGAAAGTGACAGTGGTTTGCTGAGTCTAATGATCCGGCTCGAAGGACCAGCTATGTGGTAGCGGTGCCTCTGGCACGGCCGATCGGTGGTCGGTGACCCAGGACTGTAAAAAGAGGTCCCACCGATCGCCGCTTGTCCGATTTCTCGGACGGCCACGTCACCGGAGCAAAGCCTCGATAGCCTCAGCAACCTTCTATTACCACTGTCAATTTCCCTTCTCCTCCCAGCACCAATAAAATACGATAATTGTCTATACGTCTTTATTCGCCTGTAAATCACACACGTCTATGCAAATTGGTAATTAAAGAGATGGTAAGTATAAAACATATATAAATCACAAGTTGCATAAATTTAAACAAGATAGAACACAGGTGCAAAAAATAACTTAAGCTGTAAAACAATTAACAGTTTGTAAAACATATATGACGTAAACAAGGTGTAACATGAAACAGAAAGAAATATTAATTACAGACAATATACAAGTTAAATCTGCGCGTTCTCTGGCTAATAATAATTTCTTTGTCAACAACACCTCGTTGTCGTAGTGGAAAGAGTGGTAGGGGTTAGGCTCCACACACAGAGCGTGCGTGGCGTCGATTTCGCCGATAGTCTGGGTGGCGACGCTTTTACCCCTACTAGATGGCGTCGGACGCGCTTGATCGCGCTCCGGGCTTCTCGGTGGAGTGACCGTCCAAGTGGGCGCAGCCGTCCTTGGATATTTGTGTGTGGTCCGTCCTAGTTCGTTCCAGTGACTCCTGTCACCGGTGCTGATGGCCTGGTTGATTGGACCCTCAGGATGTTGGTTTCCGGCCGCGACGAATGCGATCCCTCGCACTGGTGGTTTTCCGGTCGTCGTGGGGCGCGGATTCCGTCGTTTATTCATAGGGGCATACATCCCCTATGTACCCCCTATGCAGCAAACCCTCAAGCGGCCTCGATTTGTAAGATCGGAGCGGCGAGGGATTGCTCTGTGGACGTCCAATGGTGTTGACGGTCCCTTCGCTAAAACTCGCTGTTGCGACAGTTTTAGGGGTATTGACCCTACGCACAGGCGTCAATCTTGGCGACACGGTCCGTGTCGCCGAACTTTTTGATGCAGATGTCAGCGACAATCCACCACTTTACTTCGCTAAAACTCGCTGTTGCGACAGTTTTAGGGATATTGACCCTATGCCCAGGCGTCAATCTTGGCGACACGGTCCGTGTCGCCGAACTTTTTGGGTGCAGATGTCAGCGACAATCCACCTTACTTTACTGGGATTCGCTATTGCGACACTCCCAGGAGCATTTCGGGCCGGGTCCTTGTTGGCTTCCTTTTGGATCTTTGAGGGCCAGCTGCCCGAAGATAACTGATTTGATGCCCGATTTTGCTCGCACCTAAGGACGTTTTCCCGCCTGGATCCGTATTTGCGCGCCTTGCAGGTGTTCATCAGGTCCAGTATGGGGGGCCAATCCCGGCGCTCGACGCTCTGTTGGCGCTGGGGAGGGGGTAGATTTCGCTCTGTGGCGCTGGGGAGGGGGTAGATTTCGTTTCACGCCGCTATGCGTACTCGCCATCATGGGTTGACAATTTCTGGTTTCTTCATACGATTTCGCACATGATCCTAGGGGCAAATCGTATTTTCGGGTTGTCGACCCCACGCTTCCCCATCCCTTTGTTTCGCCGGCCAATCAAATGCGCCGTAGATGACGCCATAATCGTCGGCGGTGTCGACACTAGAATCCGACCTGTTGCTCTCTCGCTCTTGCCGTATGGCGCCGTCTCGTTCACTCTTTTGCTCCCGCCTTCGCCGTACTAGTGAAAGGGTCTTTATTGATGTGCTAAAGCAGGGGCTTTTTTCGGTTAACCCGACTTTAGCCGTCCGTCGCATCTTCCCTGTTTATATGTGGTTGTTCATTTTGACATGGGTACTAGGTGACTTAATGCCGGCACGCCTTTTTCGGTTAACCCGACTTAACCGTCCGTAGCATCCTAGTGTTTTATGTGTGGCAGCCCGCCGCAACAATAAGAGTCTGCCGTACATTCGAGTTAATGTCGATGGATAGAAATATTATTTTTATTTATTTATTAACTGCCTAATCTATTTAGCTAATTTTACAAGATTTTTTTTGCCTTGTAATATTCGTATTTGTAAGTTGTCCTTTTCAAAATTTACTAGTGATTTTTTAACCACTTCCTGGTATCCTTCCTGAGCTGAATGTTATAAGTTCGGTGACAATGTATGTAAGTTCTTTTCTAAGTTACTGTGTGAGTTTGGTGACCATGCAATATTATGGTACCATCGAGCTGAATTGATGATGGAGCCGGGATGTGGGGACTGGAAGTCCCTCATGGCGAATGGTACTAGAGTCGAATTTGGGAAAGTATGTTTTGTTATCATGAGTACTTTCCATTACACATAATGATGAGGGTCTGAAGATGAAGCCGGAAGATTGCCACTCGAACTCCCTGATAGAAATTGCTAAGAATGACGGGTTTGGGCTCTTTTATTTGGTTGTCATTAGTACTGTCTATTACACATGACGACGATGGTCTGAAGATGGAACCGGGAGATTGCCACTGGAACTCCCTGTTTAAAAGTAAAACTTCTTTTTTTTAATACTTTGAATGTATACCGATTACTTCAGTCAACAATTATTTTTTTCTGCGTTTGGTTTATAAATGGGTGGATTTACCTAATTTTGGGGTGCTGAAATCACTGCTAAAATATATTTTTTTCTCTATCATGTCTAGAACTCAATATTATATTATAAGGACATGATGGCAATATTCATATTCATATTCATAATTATTTTATGAGTATACTGGTATACAAGTTAGATACAAATTCATAACATTGATACATATTAGCAAAAAAATATTTTTTTTTATCGTAAAGAAAAGACAAAATAAACAAAACAAAACGAAGAATAATGTAAAAAGAATTAATACAAGACAAAATGAAGAGATCATTAAATACTTTAGCCACCAAAGCATTTTAGACTTCATTCGAGTAATATTCCTCCAGTGAGTAAAACTCCTTATCTGTAAGGTACCTCTTAATAGCTGGGGATTTAGTGCGATGTACCCTGCATTTTGTGATTAAAGGCTCATACTTGGCACAATTGTTCCATAGGTGGTCCTGAGTGGATTTAGACCGGGAGCCATCGGCGAACACCCCGGGGGTGGCGGGGGGAGGGGGTGGAAATTTGATTCCGCCGCGCGTCACTTTGAGCCCTATATCTCTCAGACTAAAGGTACCAGGGGAAGTAGGATATCATTTTCGGATAATTCAGTAATGGCAAATTCATTTCGGGAAGAAAAAGAATACCTATCCATAGAAAAAATATGAAATAATTGGTAAAATCCAAAAATCGTTGACATCTTTTTTTTACTTATATGAAGTTTACTTTTTAACCATAAGAGGTATCGGTATGCAAAAAATATATTCTGAAAGCCACACTTATCTAAATTACAGACATATACTTTTTATTGGACTGGTATTGCAAAATGTGAGTGAAAAAAATATAATTCATCGCACGGCAGACCGGCGTATTACGTCCGTTACATAGAGACGGGCATCGATCCAAGTTAGATAAGTACTTATCGGATTATTTAGTTTCTGCGATAGGCCAGTGAGTTAAAAACAAGAATTAAAATCGTTATTATTATTATTATAACTATATTGTTATTGTTTTTTCTATTTAATAAAAATAATTCATCATTCACACACCGTACCTAACTGATATTTGTGCTTACATACCTTAAATACCTAGTATTAATTTGTCTGCAATCCCTACCACTTCGTTGAAAAAATAATAATTAGTAGTATATATGATACAAGAACATACCTACCCATACTTACTTAATTGCTAGAAGAAACTATTAAAACACTGAATAAAGGCTATTCTTTTGAATGCCCATTTTCAAATTTCTCATTTCATTTCAGGTGAAACAGGGGCACACCCTCGCTCTTCGTGGCTCTATAAGTGAAAAATGTATGGGCTATTACTTTACAAATTTTATACCAATTTAGATGATGAATTTGTACTTTTAGCTTTTAAATGTATGATTAACTTTAATCTTATTATTTAAAACTTTACTGACTACTTTGTATATTACCTACTATCAAAAACTTTTAGTACGTTTTCGAACCTACTCGAATTACTATAGGAATAATTGACTATTTCAATTATTAGGCGTCTATGTTGATTATTTTACTTTTTACTGACTATTTTAGTTAGTATGATGAGTAACTCTTAGTAAGTACCCATTCAAATTATTAACTCTTTTAATAAATAAGCGTTCATTTTGTTTTGTAATAAGATTTTACAATAAATAGCTTTTAGTAGGTTCCAAAGTTTCTGAGATAGTATTTTTCCAATCTAATAGCTAAATTCTTAACAACCTTCATATGTATGTTAAGTAAAGATTAGAGAAGTAATTAGACTCCCTAATACAAATATTGTGCCACGTTCAAGAGCGGATTTTAGCCACCAATTGGACACAACGTAAATGTTATGTATGTTATAGACTTAATATATCCTATCTATACTTAATATAAAACAAACATTATAGTTTTTACCTTAGGTAGTCGCAATACCATGACAGCAGAGAGATACTGGTGGCGTTTCCCAGTACCTTTGTGCACCCACAGCTCCTCAAACTGTGTAATTGTGGTAATTTGCACTTTTGCTGCTGGTCTGCGAAGTCAGTATCCACAGTCAGTAGCATAATTTTTGTCAAGCCATGAGCGACAGTGTCAGATACATGCACCATCATTCATCGTGGTTACGTATCACATAACCACGAAGAAACGTACGCGTTGTGTCACGTGTGATATTGGTTAAAATATTTGGTCCACCTATGTTGCAAACTTCCTTGCCATTATCAGAGCAAACAATCTTTCCTTAAGCAATTGCTCATCATCCAATTGGCCTAAAATTTAGGTAGTTTCGTCGTAGCAGTGACCCGTTTTCTTTAAACGTTTTCCTCTGTTAATATTTTTTATGCTTTCATTGTTATGTCCCAAACCATATTTAATTTTGAAACCCTGTAAGTTCTTTGCAAAGAAATGGTATACATACTGGTGTACCTATTCTCCAAAGTCTTTTTATGGCCAGAACTCAGTATGTGTACTAATATAGAACCATCTAGAATTTTCGCTGAGAATTGTGGGGCGTTTGGAACGGTTACAGAACCAAAAATACTGGTAATCGATTTTAGTAGGTCTGACCTTGTTCCAGATCGCAATTTACCCATTGAAGAAAGTGCCAGAGGACTCGCTTGGTTTTCTTGAGCCAAGAATGAATTGAGATCTTCTAGTCTGTGCTCACAGGTTGCAAAATAAAGTTTGCTGAATAGACTGTAGTCATTCTCAAGGCCTCTTATCTTTGCTTTCGTTTTGCTCTCACTCTTTATTATGTGTTTTAATAACTTCTATATTTATATTGTGGATATACTTGTTGTATAAGGAGATATTACTAAGTTTGGTTGGATCCAGTAAACTTTTTTTAGGGTTTGTGTGTAATCTTCCTTCACAAATGTTATGTATTTAAGAGCAATAGCTTTATAAGAACAATAACTTTTTGCCACTTTTTCTATCTCGAATACTGCATTTACAACTTCAGTACATAGAAGTCTGGAGACTGTTCGACAAAAAGATTTCCTGGTGTATTTATTGTAGCTACCGGTGATTGCAGGTCTAGAATAAAGTTCTTCTTATTTGCGGCAGTGTCAGAAAGATGGCTGCCGTGTTCTTCTGTTGCGCTGTTCTCCGTAACAAAATACAAAACATCCTGCTCAAAACTGTAAACGGTATTCAGGTCCAGCGAGAAGCCACTTAGTCAGGGTTTTCAGTCAAACCAATCAATTCTGTGATGTGTAAAAAAATATTATGTTGTATAATGAAGAAGTAATCACAAACTATTTAGCGTAAAGATAAACGCAAGAGTAAAAATAGGTCCTACCTACCTCTCCTTTTAATATGGCATTCGTTTGCTCATGTGCTTGGTTCTTACCTATCCCCGTAAGCTTGCGATAGCTTTTCGATCCAGAAATTACACAAAATGCTTTAATAATTCTCCGCGCGGCAGACAAATTCTTTCACTGTTTACTACTGAACTGAGTGGGTCGACCAAAAGGTCCACCCACTCAGTTAGGTACGGTGTGTGAATGATGAATTATAATTTTTATTAAATAGAAAAAACAATAATAATATAATTATCATACCAATTATTACTATTTTACTTGGTATTTTTAATACACTAACCTATTGCAGAAACTAAATAATCCTATAAGTACTTATCTAACTTCGCTCGATGCCCGTATCTACTTAGCAGGCGTAATACACCGGTCTGCCGAGCGATGAATTATATTTTTTTCACTCACATTTTACTATGGAAGTCCAATAAAATATATACTGGGATAATTAAGATAAGTGTGGCTTTCGGAATATATTTTTTAAATACCGATAACTCTTATGGTTAAAAAGTAAACTTTGAATATGTAAAAAAAAGATGTGAATGAGTTTTGGATGTTACCAATTATTTCATATTTTTTCTATGGACTGGTATTTTTTTTCTTCCAAAAATCAATTTGTTATCATTGAGTTATCCGAAAATGATATCCCACTTGCCCTAGTACCTATAGTCCGAGAGATATAGGGCTCAAAGTGACGCGCGGCGGAATCAAACTCCCACCCCCTCCCCCCGCCACCCGCGGGGTGGCCCCCGATGGCTCCCGGTTTAAATCCACTCAGGACCACCTAAGGAACAATTGTGCCAAGTATGAGCCTTTAATCACAAAATGCAGGGTTCCCATACAAACTGTTGCACTAAATCCCCAGCTATAAGGCGTCTCTTTAACACGTCAAGAGATTGCGCCTACATAATGTGCTCGCTAAGTTTGTTGTAAACCGCTGGGCCGGCGATATAGGCTAGCCTCTCCGACTTGGATAATGCATGACTTACCGAACGTAGCATGCTTCGGGATCTTGTTGGATAGTGATGATGCACACCATTCACTTCAAAATCGGCTAGATTTCTGCGAACGAACAGCGCTACTTCCATTATATAAATGGACGGCAGCGTCGTGATGCAGAGATCTCTAAACAGAGGCCTAGCTGGCGTATCAAGTGCCATACGCGCATAGAAGGTCTAAATTAGTTCACAACATATTTTCAACTTTAATCTTCTTTGGTATTCGAAAAATATGGCAACGGTTCTCTTCTTTTGTTTGCCGTTTCATCACTCTCTCTAACAAGACCCCAGCAGTAGTGGTCCGTCATCGAAGGATATTAGTGGCCTTTATAACAGTGTTCTATTATAAAAACGTCTCGCTGATAGTTTTCACTTAGTTCATCGCTTACGGCTCCCAAATTTTTCGCTCCAAAATAATGAAGGTGGGAACGTAAAAAGTCAATTTTAAGCGACATACAACACCCCATGTTCTTGTAGCTGTCAGACAATACACAATGGAAGTATAGCAGTCATCTTTTCTGTTGCTACAAAAGCCCTTAAAACAATTGCTTTGAAAGAGGATCAAGCAGCTAATTCGATATTTGTGATTTAGGTATCAAAGGTTAAATATTAAAAAAAAACCTTTTTGTGGCCAACAAATATACTTTCTTTCAGCTTTGCTTCACTCAATTTAGGAGTTTTCTTTGAAATGACCGAACTCCTGAGCTCCTTTATCCAGAGCTTATACAAAATTCTTCACGTGGCCGAACTTGACATGAAGCAGAGGAATAATTATTTTATCATGCTCAACCGATGGATTGTTTTTCACATTTCGACTCTGATTCTACACACCAATATAAGTACTAATTAATATATCACATCACAAATGAAAACCTAAAATTTTCAAAAATTAAACATCCAACCAAAGAGCATAAAACGGTAAAATACTGAAAACAATACATTAAAAACCATTAGATATTCAAACATATTTCATTCTTAAATATTTTTTTTTTTAACAGTGTTTATTTTTTATTTCTTTCCGTAATTCAAGTTACAAATTACAAAGAAAATCCTTATTCTAACAAAAAACAGTTTATAATAAGTGTATATATTATACCTAGCTTAGAAAGGAAATTCATCTTTTGACATAACGGTTTACCACCTCACTAGGTATGAACCTGTGTTGAGGTGGTACTAACATCGATGAATTCTTTTGAGACGAGAGGGCAAATCTTATCTAATTAATCTTATCGAGAGGGCAAATCTAATCATTAAAAGTAGATTCCAATTCTACTCACCAAAATACGTACCAATAGATATATATCACATCCCAAAACGGCTATTACTAATGTTACTATTACTATAATCATGCTTTTTGTCCATGATTATTATTATTTTGTATAATAATAATAATATAAAACGCTTTATTCGTTAGAAAAGGCGAACTTAATGTCTGCAGGCAATATTTTAGAGCTAACCTATACTATTGTGTTGATATGGATTGTGAGTAAATATAATTAAGTTGTATAATAATAATTGGGTGAATTTAAAAAATGAACATAACAATATTTATTATCTAAATATTTGTACAATTTGAGTGAGTTTTGAAAAAGGGATTTATTCTTATATTTTAATTGTTTATATTAGGTAACCAGTTTCTACGCTTTTAACGGGTTTTTCGAAAATAAATATAATTTCGTGTGATTTTGATTTGATCCTTATATAATCTTTTTAAATGGTGAATACCTTCGAAAATTTTATATATTTGAACGGCATTCGCCGGTTACAATGCGATTAATTTCTTGTTTTTCGCTTTCCACATTTAATAGAATAAAATTATGAGACGGCAACTAGAACTGTCGACTACAACGGGCGAACCCGTCATCTCAGGAAATTTTAACGATAGTAATAGTTTTGTATCCCGTTAGGTAAGCGCAGAAGACTTAGGACAAACAGTCCATCGTCAAGCTCCGCCACATGCCCGTAAGAGACCAACGCCTTACCGCGAAATAGCCAGGTTAGTCATCCAGCGGGCTGACACTCGCGGTCTTACTACCAGTTGCTACCAGATTACTCCCGTCTCCCGAATGGTCACGGGTTCGAGGTCGCTTGCGCAGTCCCTTACGAAGCGGTGATAAGGCGTTCGCCAAATCTTTCGCTGACCACGGCGTCCTTTATCCGACTTTCCCCCGGAATAGGGTAGCCGATTGGTCGTTTCAAGAGTAGTTGCAGTAAGGTAAACTATTTCTGCTCTATAGGAGACAGTACTTACGGCGACTGCTCTTGAAACGACCATCGGCTATCCGATCCAGGGTGAACAGCCGGGCAAAGTACGCTGTGGTCCGCGATAGATTCGGTAAACACCGTTTCACCGCTTCGTAAGGGAGAGAACCGCGCAAGCGACCTCGAACACGTAACCAATCGAGAGACTGGAGTAATCTGGTCATAATTGAAAGTAAGAGCGTGAGTGTAAGCCCGCCGAGTAACACTCCTGGCTATCACGCGGTTAAGGCGTTGGCCTCTTACGGGCTTGTGGCGTAGCTTGATGGTGGACTGTTTTGTCCTCAAGTCTTCTGCGCTCACTCCAGGGAGATAGAACGACTAATCGTTAAAACTTCCTGAGGTGACGGGCTCGCCCGCTGTAGTCGACAATCCTAGTTTATAGGAGACAGTACTGTTTCTAGACTGTCAGTCAGAATGCACAATCGATTGGCTGACGCCGCACGGTGCGCAAACCGTCCAGGAGCGACAAAAGATTGACTTCTGGGGGAAACTATCCCGCAGGCCAGAGACCTATCAGGGCTCGCACTTCATACGTGGATGCCGCCGGATGGGTGATCCCAAGATGGGTCCCCGTCCGTGACCGTTTGACCGTCCTTGAACATATGGGTCTTAGTGGCCAACTGCAACGGGCCCATTAGCTCCCAAGAGCCGACTGTTGGGTTTAAGTTTAATAATATGGAGAGTGGACTGTAAGGAAGGTTGGTTATTTTAAATAATTATAATCATCATTGTGGAGAGGAGAAGGAATCAAAGTTTACGCAAGTTTACGCGATTTCTTGCTGTAATTTTCATTCTGAATGTCTCCAAATCTTCAGCTGGCCAGCTCACGATCGCGATATATATAATGACAGCATGATAAACCAGAACACTCAAAACAGGAGCACATCTGTTTCGGCCGGCGCATAAATTATCACGTTCGTGAGCTGGCCAGCTGAAGATTTGGAGACATTTGGAGTGAAATTACAGCAAGGAATCGCGCGAAAAATAGAAAGGTGCGTAAACTTTGATTCCTCCTCCTCTCCACAATGATGATTATAATTATTTAAAATAACCAACCTTCCTTACAGTCCACTCTATATAATATTAAACTTAAACCCAACACCGACAATGGCAGTTAAAACCAGATAATCAAAATATAAGCTACGGTTCGTTACCCGTTTCAGCGTATTTAATATTTCATTTTGAGTATTCGCTGAAAGCGGGTGAATGTAAGCAGCCGGCTTCAACTTGGCCCGGGGCGCTAGAGATAGGCGTGGCCACCGCCTCTGGCTCTGTCATAAAAAGGGTTTTACAAAAAGCCCTCCACCGTCGAGTTAAGTGATGTATTATTGCGCTTCAAGTGCGTAATAAAACTCTTCCTTGGCGAAATAATGTGAAATTTATTCAACGAACAGTGTCGACCTCTCGCAGCACTTTCCAAGCGTGACGCGGCGTTTTGTTGTTGTGATTTTGATATCGTATTTTATGTGAGAATTTACGATGTTCGCATGATCTGGGTGTCCAATCGCTTAAAGTGATGTAGAGTTTATTTTATTACATTGGAATAATTCCTATTATATTATTGTACATTGCAGTCATTTCAAGACGAGCCAAAACCGTTACATTATAATTATTATAAAACTAAAAGAGAGCTATTAGGCATAATTGTTATAAGCTAATAGATACTTTGCTACGGTTTGGCTCATTTCTAAATACATGTAATGAGTTATGGCCTCACATTGGCGTCAATAATTAGCATCAATTTGCGATGCAATGTATCGCTACTGTGCTATTTGCGAAACGTCAGACATAGGTCAATGTCGCTATCACTATTGAGGGTTGTCAACTACTGCGGGCGAACCCGCCGCCTAAGGAGTTATAACAATATTACTCCATTATTTCTCTCATGGAGTGAACTCAGATACTTAGGGAATAACACAGTCCACAATCTAACGTAACGCTAACAGCCCGTAAAAGTCCAACGCCTTACCGCGAGGCACTAGACTCCAGCGGCACGACCTCACGCCCTTACTGCAAAACTTCTGAAAACAATAATTAAAAAAACTTATAATATGCTGATAAAAATACATAGTAAAAAGAGGAAATTATTTAAAATAATATCATAGGGGTTATTTTTCAGAAAATAAAAACGGAAGCGAAAAAAATTTAAGCGAAATTTAAGCAAATAAATTAAGGCGAGTATTTCACCGAATTTTGTCTGCCAAGAAAGTACAAAAACCACACTCTTATTTGATTTCGGTTGTAGATTTGACGAATAAAACAGAATTTAACATTGGCACCACAGAATAAAAAAACATATATGTACATGCATCCCCTCTAATACAAAGGTCACACTAAAAGATTTCGTTACTAGCCACTTAGAAAGCCATATTTAAAAATAATTACAACATTAGAAAATTTAATTATTTAGCTGTTGAATAACGTTTGTTTCGGGTTTTTGACATGGGTAGCGAACGGTTTCATGCAGCATAGGCTATAAGATCCACTTCGTTTTCGGGTCGGTCCAACTCACGATTCAGCTCCTATTCAGTAGACTCCCCGTGTGGAGGAATACCCAGGGCACAATATATGTAATACCACCCAGTAAGTTCACTCAAGTGCTACAAGGCAATGGAGGAAGAGGGTTCGATGGAAGTGGGGCAAGGGGTAAGTCATATCGCGTCCTTAGGCCCATAGTTACGGCGCTGTGGGCTGTGACGCTCTGTGGACGCAGTTTGTGTCCGCTTTTACTATTACTAATTTGCGAAGATTTACGAGTCGACGCCATATGGTATTCTCAGAATAAATCGGTAGCATAATAGCATCTGCGTCGCCGGGGCACTGTAAATGTGGCGGGGACGATGCATCACGAGGAAGACGAGTAATCATATTACGATTTGTGGTAGCCCTTAATATTTCTGACGTCACTTGTTGAATTTCAATTTTGTTCTAAGAGAAGCTACTATCTGGTCTACTTTGCCCAGGGTAGGATTCTCGGGTCTCAGGCCTCGCGGCTTGTAGATCCGTCTCCACTGGAGGAAAGTCTCCCGACGCTCCTTTAATATATATTTCAAAAACAATCGATAATCAGTAATTAAACTAAAAATAAAATGTGAAGCTATTCTTAAAGCTTCCCCAATCGAGCCATCGCCATTTTTACAGCTCATCAAATGCTTCACTGCTTTTTAGGCTCTTTAAAAAGTCCAACAAAAAGTTGGCCAGAGTAATTTCGTATCGTTATTAAATAAATCAGCGAGAGCTCGCCTGCAAATTGCTTTGATATTTCGAGGAAGCCTTCAGCCGAAACTTGCGTTTCAGGGCACGTGCGCACTTTTTTCAGGAAAATCAGAAGGAGCGGGAAGCGGTAGGCGGTCGACGGCCCGAGGGACCAGTAATTCGATTGAAGAAATGCTCTTCGTCGATTTTTTTATCCGATTCGAATGAGTTTCCGGCATGATATCATTATCTAAGCCATACAGACTTCATACTAAATGAGATAATCTGCCTACTCAGAACAGAATCTGGTGACATTAATAAACCCACCGTGCATTTGAATATTCATTTACGCTAATAAATATACCTACTCTATTAGCACTTCATAAAAATAGACAAATAAATATATTAAAGTAATAAAAACACGATCCGTTACAGAAAGGGCCCTCTGCCGGTCGGCTGCTCGCCCCCATAACTCCGCGCCGTACGTTAGCAGTGAATGAACGTATGCAAAGTAACACGTATGCGCAGCGCGGATAAATCATCTTGTGGGGGGCCACACAGTGTCTGCTTTTTTTTTCCAACAGTTGTCGGTTCTGCGAGCTATATGGCCTACCCATTGCCATTTCAAGTTGGTTATTTTACGAGCTATTATCAGTGACCTTGGTTCTTCTGCGAATTTCCTGGCTCGTTGCGCGACTTTGAGCTTGTGTATGAGGCCAATAAGTATTAGGACAATGAAATAATATTAGGTCAAGGAAATAATATTATTTTATACGAGTAATTTTGAATAAATTGTCCAAGGCGTAAACTGTAAACTGATCAATTTTGAG
>OX155960.1:13239501-13302001 GCA_944548615.1 Micropterix aruncella
TAGAACGAGGCAACGGTCCCACAAGGTCAATGCTGATAGTGTGCATTGGTCTGCTCACCGCCTTGGGTGTTATCATAAGTCCATGGGGTGGCGTGGTTTTGATCTTATGTGCCATACATATATCACAGTTTTTGATATAGGATTTCACCTGACGAGACATTCTTGGCCAAAAGTATTGCGATTGTAATTTTTTTAGCGTTTTAAAAGTACCGAAATGCGATGCAAATTCGCCGCCGTGAGTTTCTTTTATGGCGGTTTCCTGCTCATTTTCTTTTAATACTAGTTTCCACGGGCTTAGCAAGTCCTCTCCTTTTTTAGTCGGTACGTATTTGTATAATTTCCCATTTTCCAACCTGTAGTCGGGAATTGACGTCGGATTTTTTTCAAGATTTTTTATTATTTTGTCATACCAATTTTCTTCTTCCTGAGTGGATATCACATCACATGGGATCCTGGATAACGCGTCTGCCACCACGTTTAGTGTTCCCTTTCGATGAATAATCTCCATGTCATATTGAGATAAAATGGTAGACCATCTTGCCAAACGCCCAGAGGGATTGTCTATACGAGTGAGCCATCTTAAGGATGAATGGTCGCTTATCACTTTGAAGTGAGCCCCATCTATGTATTCTTTATAGTGCTGAACAGCCTTCAAAACTGCCATAAGCTCTTTTTCTGTAACACTGTAGTTGCGTTCTGTTGCAGATAGAGTTTTTGAAAAGTACGATATTGGATGGTCGAATTGGTCTTCCTCGGAAAATTGTGTTAAAGCCGCGCCAATTGCCTTGTCGCTAGCGTCGCATGCAATGGTGAACTCTTTGGAAAAATCTGGGCATACGAGAACTGGGGCTGTTGTCAGTGCGTTTTTAAGTTCGACGAACGCAGCCTCAGCTTCCTCGCTCCATTCGAATTTTATTTTTGAGTCGCGTTTCCCACCTGTTAATTTGCATAGCGGTTCGGCTATTTTCGCGTAGTTTTTTACGAATTTTCTATAATAACCGGATAGACCGAGGAAACTTCTTACCTCTTTGATTTTTGTTGGACGTGGAAAATTGTTGACACAACTGATTTTTTCCGGATCTGTTCTTAACCCTTGGCGGTCTACTACGTAACCTAAATATTTGAGTTCCGAACGACCGAACTCGCATTTTTTTAAATTTATTGTAAGTCCTGCTTCTTTTAAACTTAGCCTGACGCGTTTTAAAGTTTCTATATGTTCCCTGAAATTAGGTGATGCTACAATTAAATCATCTGCATAGGCGAATACGTGATTATCGTATTCAGGCCCAAAGATTAGATCCATTAAAGCTTGTAAGTCTGCAGCTGCGTTGCACAAACCGAAAGCTAAGCGTTTATAGGCGTATAACCCTTTGCCCGGCACCGCGAAAGCTGTTTTGCAGATGGATGATTTTTCCATAGGAATTTGCCAATATGCTTTTGATAAATCTATGGACGATAAGTACTTAGCATTCCCTAGTCTGTCTAGGATTGTCTTCGAGGATACCATGGGATACCTATTTTTCCGAGTGACGGAATTTAATTTCCTCGAATCGAGGCAAACGCGTGGCGTCCCGTCTTTTTTTGTGACTACCACTACAGGTGAGCACCACGGAGATCTTATGGGTGTTATTACTCCCATTTTTAGCATCTCGTCAATTTCCTCCTTGACTAATTTTTCCTTAGCGTGAGAAAGTGGATACGGACGCTGGCGAATTGGATCCCCTGACGTTATTATTTTGTGCTCGATTAGATGAGTTTTTCCTAGACCGTTTTTTTCGAATGAAATGTCCTCAAATGAACAGATAACTTTTTGTAACTCGTCCCGTTGTTCGGGAAGTAAATTTTGCCAGTCTATTATGTGTTTTACGCGGCTTTCATTTATTTGAGACAGTTGGATATTGTATTTATAATCGACAGAAATTTTCACATCGAAAGTTTGCAGAAAATCTATACCCAAAATGAACTCTTTTGTTATTGTAGGACATACTAGAAAGTTGACATTTTTTGTTATGGATTTGTATCGAACAGGAAGTGTTACAATACCTAATACCTGTTGATCTTTTCCGTCCGCCGTAGATAACTGAGTTTCTGTTTTTCTTAATTTTGTGTCATTTTTGCATATTTTTTTATGGGTATTTAAACCTATTATGCAAATTGAACATCCTGTATCGACTAAACCCTGGTATTCCGCGTCCCAAATTTTGAATTTTGCATAAGGCCTTGTATCTAGGTGGTCGCTTAGGGCGGTGACTATGTGTTTCTCCACTTTACCAGTTACACCCCTGAACTGTGAAAGTGGTTCGAAGCGTTTTTTGGCTGATTTGTATTCTGCCGGTTTTGTGAACGATTGCAATTGTTGCAATTTGAGGTTGAGACGTTTTGTGTTTTGCACTTGAAACATATTAGCATAGGATAAGTCCTGCATTGCTAAAGTTGTGCCCAATTTTGTCGCATTTTAGACATGACTGATTTGCCCACGGGTTTCTTTGACGAAAATTTTCGTCGGTTTTCCCGTACTGTCTGTTTGTTTGAAAGTGCGGACGCGCGTGTTGAGCTCTATTGGTTGACGATATGTTCGCCGTTTGATGGTGTTCCTGCTCCATCGCATTTTCACCGTAGAAATTTTCTTCGGCGATATGGTGTCCCGGATATGCATTTTCCAGAGCTGCAACCTGTGGAACCTTCGTTGGCCTTGAATGTGAGCTGTTTCGCTGCGAAGTCGCGCTTGTAGTCTGCGATGACGCTGGCAGCATGTATTGCTCAAAGTTTTTCGCGACATCAAGTAAGTGCCCAATATCCGTTAGCCTTACTGTACCTAGCAACGTATGATAAATGGGTAAAACGTTCATTTTTGCTACTTCTAAGATGACTCTGTCTGATAGTCTTGAAGTTAGCCTGGAGTTTAGGCAGTCTAACCTCGTAATGAAGTCGTCCATGTTTTCGTTAGAAGCCTGTTTGGTACTTCTGATCTCGTTCTCAAGTTTTGTCTCGTAGTTTAACTGCTCGTATTTGTTTATTAAAGCGGCCTTGAGTAATTTCCAGCTGGTCGTGTAAGTCCTCACGTTTCTAAACCATCTCAGGGCTGAACCCTCCAGAAGGTCTGAAAATCCTTGAAGTAGTTCCTTTTCAGTGGTGCCCCTCGATTGAACCTTGTCCTCGACGTTTTCAATAAATTCCAAAACTTTTCCTGTGCCGTCAAAAGATATTTTCCACTTGAACAGAGTTGGTTGAGTATTACTCCTTCCGCTCGACTGGAAAATGTCGCTTGAGAAAGCTCTTTGTCGTGATATTTGCATTATTGCTGATTCGTTTAGGTTTTCCTCCATATTTTCCGAAGTTGGTGGCTGAAACCTTGATTTTGACGTTGCCGGTGCTGTTTCATTTTTTTCGGAGTTTTTCCTCGCCAAGTTGCTGTTTCCAGGATCTATGTGTCTAGACGTGCTCTCATGAGCGTCCTGTTCTATGTTTTCCCGATTTGGAGAAGGTTGCCGATGTGATTTGTTGTTCCCGTTAAGAGATTCGTCGTCGAAATCGTAATTAGAGTTGTTTTTCTTTTTCGAATTTTTTGTTTTTCTTGGTGCCATTTTTTTTTGTAGTGACCCGGAAATGTGTGTTTTTTATTTTTTTCTACCTACTAAGTGACGATACCTTTAGTTGCTAAGCCTGTTTGGCGCGTCGGAATCGATCTGTCTCCGCGGATAAATAATGACCAGTTTGTATTATGTGGAAACAATGTTTGGAAATGTACAAAATATGCGTAAACTTAAGGAAAATTATTGCTATAAAAGAAAATTGTTGTGTCTTGTGTGTGTGGTTCGGTAGGTTGGTTGACGGTGCGATGCGATAAATATAAAATATTTATTTTTTTAAAATGTGTTATACACAGTAAAATAGGGTGGGTGGGTGGGTTGTTGTACTTGTATTTTATTGTTATATTTTTGAAAAAAAAATTCTGCCCCTAAGTTGGGTGTCAAAACTGCAGCCAACGTGGGCTATATAAGATAAATAACAATAATAAGCCCCGCGATTGGGCGACAAAACTGCAACGCCCAGAGCGGCTATATTAGTTTTATTATTTAAAAAAAAATGTACAATTTATTCGAAATTGATGTGTATCTATTTAGTTTGAAAAAAATTGAGCCCCAAGTTGAGGCGCCAAAACTGCAGCGGCCAACTTGGGCTAAATAAATGGTAAACTATGTGTACTGTGTTGAAAGGTATGAAAATTGTCTATATACGGGTGTGGTGGGCGGGTTATCAATCTATATTTTGTAATAAAAAGAGCCCCACGCTTGGGCCCAAAACTGCAACGATACCGCTCTATTATTGATGTTTATTTATGCGAATTTATACTATGTTGATATTATTATTATTAATTAAGCAAAAACAGCGTTTTGGTGGCCAATAAGAGATGTCTACCTATTATTGAGGGATAATGTAGCTACGAGGAGCATAGGGCGCCAGGCCACCAGGCGCTGGGCGGTTCGCTGGTTGTGCAAGCAGATCCCGTACCGGAAACAGGCCTCTGCGCGGCGAATTTTACGGGAGTACAGGATAATCGCTCGAGAGGCTGGCTGCTCATTCAAGTAAGTTTATCGGAGACGGGTCGTGGGAAAAACTCTCTGAGCGCGCGAATCTGCGCGCTATTTAAAGTGCGATGTCCTGCGTGAAGTGAGACTCGCCTTGATGAGGCGTCCGGTATATGGAGAGGGAAGAGTTTAAAATCTGGTGAAATTCTGCGTTCTAAATGTCGAGATGCAACTATATTTTTTCTACTTTATTTCTGGCTCGTAAACTGTCTGCGCTCGGCTGGCGGCGACAAAACAGAAATCGGCGGGGCCGTGATCAGCGCCCTCTCGACGGGCGAACCGACTACTACGGGGTACTATGATTCACTCCGCGGCCGATAGATGGCGCTTTGCGGGAGGCGACGTCTGCCCAAAAGAATGACTAATCGTGTTATAAAAATAAAATGTGGAATTATACGGAATGGGAATATACCTCAAAGGAAATTAGGAAAACCAAATAAAATCTGGGATATTAAACAAATGAGAAAATTGATAATTATAATTGGGAATGGACGAGGAAGATGCCACGGATGGGAACGGCAAATTATAATTGACAGACTAATTGAGGAAGGAAGATAGAATATATTTAGATAAGGTAACTAGAGGGAGTAGGTATATGAACGGGAGAGGATAATTAAATATATATTTCTCCTTTTATTTTGTGTAGTTTCTTTTTACCCCTTTTCCCTTCAAAAAAATAAATGAAATTATACTCAATGTTGAAGTGGTTTAAAATATGCGCTTTATTTCTTTACGACATATGGAAGGTAAAATCAAAGAAAAAGTATTGAAGACGAATATTCTTAATTATATTTTCCAGTCTTATCTTATCAAAGAGAAAACGTAAATCGAGCCTAATAAGATATTTAGAATAATATTCAAAGTTGTATTTTACGGATTTATTCTACAACAGAGGAGAACGTAAGTCAGCATAAAGAAAATATTTAAAATGGTATTTAAAATTATATTTCGCAGTTTATTTCACGACGAAAACATGTAAATCAAATATGGAAATGTTAAAAACAATGTTTAAAAGAATTTACATTTTACAGTTTCCTTTATGGAGGAGGAGAACGTAAATTGAGATAAACAAAAAAGAATGTTTGAAAACGATATTTAAAAAAATTATATTTTATAGTTTCCTTTATGGAAGAGGAGAACGTAAATCAAGATAATAAAAAAATGTTTTAAAACGATATTTACAAGAATTATATTTCACAGTTTCCCTTATGGGAGAGGATAACGTAAATGAAAATAATAAAAAAATGTTTAAAACAATATTTACAAGAATTATATTTTACAGTTTCCCTTATGGGAGAGGATACCGTAAATCAAGATAAAGCAATGTTTAAAAAATAATATTTAAAATTATATTTTCGGTTTCCTTTTATGGAAGAGGAAAAGTAGATCAATATATAAATGTTAAAAAAAAAAAAAAACAATATTTAAAATTATATTTTTACAATTTCCTTTTATGGAGGAGGAAATGTAAATCAAAATAACAAAAAAATATTTAAGAACGATGTTTAAAATTATATTTTCACAATTTTATTTTACGACCTTTCACCCCTGCGGGTTATGACCATTATTTCTAGTCTCGCCTTTTTATGGCGAATATTAGTATTAAATTTTGTTTTTAGAAATTAGGATCGCTTATTACTAGTATCGCACCGTACCTACTGCACCAACCTTACCGGAACACGTGAGAATTTTATAGGTTTTATTTGGATATGATATAAAGAATTTTAGGGGTACCTATTTCAGCGTATTAGAAATCACACCATTGTAATAAATAAGGTACTTATTAATTAAAATTTTTATATGCGAGGTAGTCACGTTCCTCCGAAAGAACCCTAGCCAAACTCCGTCTACCTTATGTCCGGTTTGTATAGCCGGTTTTATATATGTAATTTAATTATTTCTTACATAGAGAAATGGGGAAATTGAAAGAACCAAGAACAGAAAATATGAAATCAAAATGTGTGAGCCCCAACCGGATTGTGTCGCGCTACCTCTCTTGAATAATGAAGAAGAATATATTGGCTATTTTTCTATATAATTAAATATTTATATGGCCCTACGGCCTGCCAAATTACAAAACGAATACCCCAGTATTCCTATCTAAATAATGAGATCTAAATATATAAAGACAATGAACATGATATATGCTATGAAAATAATTTCCAAAAAAAAATAAAGAGAGAATTTAATCCTAAAATTTTAATCAAAGAAAGGAGAAGAATTAACATAAAAAAAAGAAAAAGGCAAAAAGAACCAGTCCCCGAACCGAACGGTGCGTTTTCTTGGAAATCTGAGCACTGAATTTAACACATTAAAATTCTTTTTAAAATCCGTACAAACTAGAGTGATTCGAAGTAGGGTTTTCTTCTATCTGAGCGGCGGCCCGAGGCGAACCCGCCTCGGACCGCTCACAACCCAAAAGTAATGACCGGCGAGTATATTTCTTTGGACGGCTCGCGATTATCGGATACGATTTCTACCTACCTAATGGCCTTCTAGAATATTCCAAAATGCATTAGTGCGTAGAGCGCGTCTGAATTTATTTATAGAGAGCGTTTGGCACTCATTGTTTGACTTTAATTATTTTAGCTTTTATTTATTTATGTTTACTATTATTTATTACTTATGAGAGGAAAGGACACATCGTAGATGGTTGCAACACAGGGTGTTGCACTATTGTCAGTGACCTTGGTTCTTCTGCGAATTTCCTCATTTTGGATCCTATCTCGCAGTGAAACTCCAACCATAGCTTTATTCATGGCTCGTTACGCGACTTTGAGCCCAATAAGTATTAGGACGATGAAATAATATTATTTTATACGAGTAATTTTGAGTAAATTGTCCAAGGCTTATGCTGTCCAAGGCTTATGCTGTCCAAGGCTTATGCTGTCCAAGGCTTATGCTGTCCAAGGCGAATATGCTTCTCAAATATGGTCTCCTAGCTATAATGTTCACATAAAAAGAATTGAACGTATTCAAAATGTGTTCCTGAAACATTTGAATTATCGCTCCTTCTTGTCCTTTCCCAATCACAACGAAGCAGCTGCTTTTCATGGGCTTCAATCCTTACAATCAAGAAGAAAATGCGCAGACTTGGTGTTTTTCCATAAAATATTGGCAGGTTATTTTGATTGTTCTGATCTTCTTGGAATGATATCTTTCCGTGTACCATCGCGACTCACTCGCCAAACGGAGTTATTCCACCTTCCGCAGGTTAGTACTAATTATGCACAAAACTGTTTCATGTATAGGGTATGTAAAATTTGTAATACGCAGCTCGGCGATATTGACGTATTCAATACGTCATCATTCGCTCTTAAGAAAGCAATTATTAATGATGGTATTGATTTATCATTGTAATCGCAATATATAATATATTATAAATAATATTTATTCAAGAATATCTTTAAATAATACGTATGTGTGTATTATGGAACGTGTATTTACATAAAATTTTATTTACTTATTATGACTCCTTTCTTCCCAGTTCCCACCTGTCCCTATGAGTGTTAGTTAATTCTTCAAAAAAATTATATTGTTGTGTTTAAATTATGAATGTTTAAGTGGAAACATGTAATTAGCTTTATTTTTTTAACCTAATAATTCTGTAACAAATGTATTGTAACAGCTGTATGTTTCCTTAAAAATAATAAAATAAAATAAATAAATAAGGCATAAACTGTAAACTGATCAATTTTGGGTAAACTGATCGAGGCACGAGGCCGTGGGAACTTAATGGTTCGAAAAGCTCGTGGAGATAGAATGGTGTTGATTGGGAGAGTACACGATAGAGGAAAGCAAGTATATGAACATTTCTCCTTTAGCGTGCTGGCAATGGATGTTCAACGTGTAAATAGTTGAACAACGGCGGGATCATAACCGTGAATAAATTATACTAAAATAAACAAAATAAATTAATAGATTCTACTATGTGGGTACTTTACAAAATGAGACGAAATCGATGCGCGCAAATCCCTCAAACATCAACACGTAATCATATATATGTCTGTAAAACACCGACTGGCCTGTGATGATGATCCTCGCCTATCTGGAAGTCCCAGCACTGCTACGGACCCTCGATGTGCCTGCTGGTGGATTTCTCATGCAAGTATCATCATCATCATCATTTATTCATTCCATAAAAGCATTTCACAATACTGAGGAACATGTCAAATTTTACAATCATAATTTACCGGATGATAAAACCGCTTTGATTAATTAAAAGGAAAAAAAATAATTGTAATCAGAGGTGATTACTTAAAAATAGTCAAATTTACAAAATAATCAATAATCAAACAAATAATAATTAATACCAAAAAAAGAAAAATTCTGAAACATGCGTAATTAAAAACAATGTCAATAAAATCTAAAACTTAGTTCGAAAATATAGTCATAATATGGTTATTTATAATCAAGCAATTGTGGACGCAATATCATAAAAGTCGTCCAGTTTGTAAAGGGCATGTTTGACTAACTGATTTTTCAAGCAGATTTTATATGCTGCCATCTCAAGTCTTTTCGTTGATGATGGCAAAGCATTGAACAATTTAAAACTTATATATAAAAATGTTTTTTGATATTTAGTCAAGCGTACTTTAGGCAATAACACATTGTTCTTATGTCGCGTATTATGGCTATGCCGAGTGGAGTGAAGCTCGCAATTTTTCTTCGATAATGATTCACACACGATCCACTAATCATCTTTCCCTGAGGATCACCTTTATCTTTTCTCCGGTTCTAATAAGTGTTCTAAAATGTATGGCCAATTCAAGAGCTTTTAAAAAACCGATTCATAAAAATGCGAATAATGATTCGCATTTTTATGGCACAAACTTCGCCCATTACTCGCCATTCCCTCAAAGGTATGACACATTATCTACGTTAAGTGCCTATTCGCTAAGACTCTATTTAAAGTTGCGACGGTTTTTTTAACAAGATAAAACGAATTTATCGCGCAAAGTTTGCAGCACCCAAAGTTTCGGCGGTGTTGTAAATGCCGTCATCCAGTATCGGTAGACTGACGTTCTTTCAAACGTCACGGTAGTTGTTCTGCAGGTAGGCGGCAAATTTCTGTATAAGAAGTGGTTAGTTTTCCCTTTGAATCAACCTTCCGGCGCTCCTGGACGGTCTGCGTACCGTGCGGCGTAAGCCAATCGACGTACACTCTGACTAACAGTCGGGGGAGTCTGGTAGCAGTATTGTTTCCTATAGAGCGGGGGTGGTTGCGGACCTTACGGCGATCCGATCCTGGGTGAACAGCCGGGCAGAGGACGCTGTGGTCCGCGATAGATTCGGTATACACCGTTTCACCGCTTCGTAAGGGAGAGGACCGCGCAAGCGACCTCGATCTCGTAACCAATCGAGCGACTGGAGTAATCTGGTCACAATTGGAAGTAAGGGCGTGAGTGTAAGCCCGCCGGGTAACACTCCTGGCTATCTCGCGGTTAAGGCGTTGGCCTCTTACGGGCTTGTGGCGTAGCTAGATGGTGAACTGTTTTGTCCTCAAGTCTTCTGCGCTCACTCCAGGGAGATAGAACGACTAATCGGTAAAACTTCCTAAGGTGACGGGCTCGCCCGCTGTAGTCGACAACCCTAGTTTCTGTATAAGAAGATTATAACTGTGGTGGGGCGGCGGGTTCGGAGCACTCAAAGTATGAAATTTCCGGGGTTTTTAGATTTCTTTTGTCATCGCAACTTCATACACTCAGAAATTAAATTTACATATTAAGTAGAAAAGGACAGATCTCTCACTTTTTTCTTTCCTGACAAGGAAAGTATTGTGGACGCACTTCTGTTTGTCGGTGTGTCTGTCTGTCGCTCAAACGCTTTGTCCGATTGAGCTGAAATTTGGTATGCAGGCATCATCTAGTCATCGTAAGAGTTGAAAAGATTGTGGCTGAAATTGGTTCACCAGAGGGCGCCCAAGCCATACTTCAAGCTCGAAATATTTAACTTAGGGACTCGAAATTCGGTACAGATACGTCGTTGGGCCGAAATGAAATTGTGAAATTTTGGTTTATATAAAACTCAGAATATTTTAAGAAGTAGTCGAAAAAATATTAGATACATGGTCATATTTATAATCAGCGACGCTTGCGATGCGTGGATCGTACGCAATTCAAATTCGAAGGCTCACGGAGGCCCGCGTTTGCAATTTTTTTTTTTAAATTGAGTGAGTTGACTCACGTTCGAAATTCAAATTTTCATTGCTTGGCGCCATTGAATTTTTACCAACTGCTCATCGACTTTATTTGAGAAATAAATATTCCAATGAAATAAAGTCCTGATTTCTTGCCGGGAAAGTCTTGGGATGACACGTCCGATGTTTTTGAACGTCAAAGTGAGGAGTAATTTACTCTAACTTTAAACATGTTTATATTTTACGCTTATATTGTCATAGTGTTGATATTTTTAAATTGGTTTTATGTCTTCTTAATTATTATTAGGCAATATTCAAATGTCTCAAACGTCTCTCTCAAGCGATCCAGTTAGGTTATGTTTGTTGTTTCATATATGTTATTTCATATATGTAGGAACAAAGAAGGTTTTTTTTACCCACAAGGCATATGCCTTTTCTTGGAACCCGCCTTGTTGCCTATTATAGTCGCCGTCAAACAAACTGATGACCGGCCCCGTACCTGCCATTGAGCGTAGGTACGGTCGCTTGACGATAAAAGATTTATTTAAAAGTCGATATCATTATTATATTTTGTTTGGTTTATTAGGCATATGTTATAACATTCTTTAATTACTAATAGGTTCAAGCACTATAGAAAAGTAGGCAGGTAGACATGCTGTCGGCAAACAAAACACATGAATTCGTCAATCAAAATAAATTTAAAATGTGGATATATTATATTTCGTTACCTATTTGGCAGTGTACTACGTGTATACCGGAGCCTGTTTTGAGTATTTAACACGGTTTTGGCAACGGTATTCAGAGAGTACACACATAATTTTGATACTGTGAGAGTGGCCACCCTTCACTTGACTCCAATTTCTCGTGAGCGAAGGGTGGTTCTCATCAATAAGTTTTCTCCGTTATTGAAAGTCGTTGTAGTTGAAGTTGAAGTATTTATTCAGAAGGTCTGTGATCGGTTGCCAGTTTATAACGCCTTGTTTGATAATTCGCCGGTGTGTAGGTAGTGTGGGCTCGAGGTGATGTCGTGGTTGTATAGCCGAAGTGTGAAGCGTCGCGGATAATGTAGGTACTGCTTGATAACGAGGTGTTATCGCGACGTGTGCTCACTGGAGGATGATGAAATATGTGTCGAATGTACTGCTTTTTATATGGTATGTAATGATGCAATATCCACCGGTGGGGGAGAATAACTGTGTCAATTCGTATCGATCAGAAGAAATGACATTAGTCATCAGTTGATTGTGCATAAAATGCCGAATTTAGTTGGAATTCAATTGCAGTTGCCTCGTGTATATTTGAGCATATTTGCGGTTTCGATTCTATAGAAATTACTTCTTTTGTTGTGGATATGTTGGACGAAATGACTCCAACAATACTATAAAATAGTTAATATGGAATTTTGACATGAAATAACTACTGAGTAGTGCAGTTTACAATATTTTATATTTTACAGTAATACAATACAGTTTAAATAATTAAAGGGTTAAAATTCGTCTTCGCTGTCACCATCGCCTTCTTGAAGGTTGATAATAAGAGGTCGGATATCCATTAAATGTGTAATATCGACAATATCGATAATATTTTATCGATATTTCTTTATGCGACATGACATGACATGACCTTTACAACAGATCTGAGTGAGAGATCGTAACGTTATGAAAGTGCGAAAGGGATGTCATGATTCTAATGATTTTGGCCGTCATCAGTTTGTATGGCGGCGACTATAGCACCATCTTCTAGGTGGGCATTTGTAGCATATTGACCACGCCCGCAGCAGCTGCCTAACTTTGGTAACAACGAGGAGAACCGGTGTCAATGGAGCTACGGACGCTACAATTGAGCGTTTAAATTTGATAATTATTATTTTAAATTTAAATTTGATTTGATAATAAGTTTTAAATTAAATTTGATAATAAGAGTTTAAATTTGATTTGAGTTAAGAGTTTAACTTCTAAGGATGAATATGGGAGTACAGTTTTTAGTTAATTTCAAAATAGGTTACAACAATATTACATATTGTAAAATAATACAGAAACAATTACTTAGATTGCGGGAGTCTAGACGCAGAAAAGACTAAAAATATTCATTGCATGCATCCATTCTCCCAACCATTTTATGCAAAATCTCTAATAGAGATCTTCCACTCGACTCTCAGACCCCGCGAGATGTTATCTAAGTTGCCCTATTATTCATGGCGTTGTTTTCGATCTCGGGAAAGTTTTAAAAGCGCAACTAGCAATTATCTCTTCAAAGGATGAGATTTCGCTTTATCTCTTTGAAAATTAAAGCGTTTGAAGTTGTGCAAGACGCGATTTATTTGTTAATAAACAGCTGGTATGCAAATAATTCCACTCGATTTTAGGATGACGCAAGCACAACAAAATCGGATGAAATTCCAATGTTTCAATATTATGTTGTCTTGGCAAATAGTGATAGCGTCCTATCAACTGAGCAGTAAGGTTAATTTTATTTATTCAACATATTCAAGAAAATATATAAGAAAAAATTAAATACAATGATTCTGCGTCAATCCTATCTTTGCAGCTACTGTTCCAAGAAAGACACCTATTTTATATAAGAGCAATTTGAATGTAACTTATGGAACAATTTGCTATATTAAAAATAGGATAAAAAACGAATTTATCGCGTGAATTTTGTAGCATCGACGTTTCGGCGACGTTGCAGCCGCCGTTATCTAGGGTAGACTGAAAGAGCTGCCAATCCGTTGTTCCGCGTTAGCCCGCATACCGCTGCCGCCAGTATGGAAACTATAACGGTGGTGGGGGCAGGCTCATCGGGCGCGAATTTCTAAAATCCGTCGTGCATATAAAACTCACTGTATCCTGTCTTACGTCCTTGCGTTCGGCTTTTCGTAATCGGCACCTTCGTAATCGGCCAGTCGGTACTCACATCCCTGTAGGGTATATCGAAGACCGATTTCCGTACATAATTCCGTACGTAAGTTTCCAGTCGTTTCGTGCGATATAATGCGGGCGCCAAATCTCTACGGAGGAAATTGGGAGGCTAAATTTAATAAAGCTCACTTAATCCACCGCGGCTTAGGCGGCTGGGGAACATATTTTAAGTTGGTTTAGGGGCGAGCGGTGATTGGCTGCGAGGGAGCCGCTTTCTCGCTCGCCCTTCCTCTCCTCTTACTCGCGCCGCCAAAGGACTCTAATTAGTTGCGTCTTTGCGTTGCGATCATTGTCTAAGTAGCCCACTAAACGCATCCTCGAACCACGTGGGGTATTTGGAATATATGCCTGTGCAAGTGTGTCGAAAGAGAAAGCCACTTAACACACACGTGGCCTGTTGACTTAGTGGCTAGGTCGCCATTTCTTACTTTTTAACCGACTTCATAAAAAGGAGGAAGTTATCAATTCGTTTGTATCTCTTTTTAACACGCTTTTATTAGGTCGACCTGTATGTAACTATATAATGGAATCTAATGTAACTAATTTAACCATCGTCCAAGGATCGTAGCGTCATGAAAATTGGCAGCTGTATGTAGTTCTGATGTCAATACAATAATATCGTACTGTCGAACTGATCTGATGATGGAGTCGGAAGATATGAACTAGAACTTCATGATGGAACATCGTATCATAGCTGTGTTTGGATTTGTTACAAAAGTCTTGGAATGAACTTTGGTTGGCGCGAAGTAATGGTGCGCATACCAAGTAATGTAGATGTAATGGTGCGTGAAAAGTAATGGTTTCGTAGTTGGGTAGTAATGGAAAGTAATAGTTGGCGCGTATAGTTGGCCGCGTCGTCGTATAGTTGGCCGCAAAGCGTGTTTTTAGTGTTTTTTTTAAAACTATTGATTTATTTTAATGTTTGTTACATCAGAATTCCGTTATTTATTACCCGATTTGAAAAAAAAATTTTTTTTGGAAAGATATCATTCCAGATAGGTCTCATTTTTTATAAAATTCCTGTTCTGATGACGAGATCCATGAGGAATTGAGGGAGCTTCTCAAATATTATCATATGAAGTTAAAAATTTACATGTAGGTTCAGTTCCGATGACAATGCATTTTTATGGTGAGCATGACCTGATTTTTCACCCAGGGTTGGATCCTGACGAGGGACTCCTGAACGGTCAACAGCACAGACACGAAGTTTGTCTACGCATTCAGTTATGATAGCCCGTTCTAAATTTCACCATGACACGGATGCTGCACTCAGGGTCGGCTCCCTACAAGGGGACTCCTCAACGGTCAACAGCACAGACACGAAATGCTGTATAATGTATATTCAATTACGACAGCCCGTTTTAAGTTTTACCAAGACAGGACTGCGGCACCAAGGGTTGGCTTCCAATGAGGTAACTCCTCAACGGTCAACGGCACAGACACAATATTTTGTATAGGTACGAAATAGGAAATGGCTACTGCCCAATAAGGAAATTTAAAGTCGATTTTTTTTTTGTAATTGTTTGTATTATATTATTCTTTGTTTACTTTACCGGCCCAAGCAGCGAAAGTATTGTGAACGCGGTAAAAAAATTGAGATGAACACGTAAATATCCATGTTGAGTTTTTTTGAAACAATTTAAACTATTTTCTGACTGAAGTCTGTCTGTGAGTCAGTGTGTATGTGTGTGTATGTGTGTTTGTTTGTGTATTACCCTATGATAGTTGAGGAATACACACACATATACGGAATATAGATGGCCAAATGAATTGCTATTAGTTGTGCCAGTCACCTGCATGTCGCCGACGAAGAAGAGTTTCCAAAAAGTACTATGGCATTGGTAATCTAATACCCTATATAATCGATGGCTTTAATAACGGTTGATTAATTTGTTTAAAGGTTAATGAGTTCACTTTCTGACATTTGTAGTGCTGTCATTATGTAACAGAAGATTCTATCTAACCTTACCACGTGTTTTTGGAATATCTTGCGTATTTCCACTAGCATAATAGTCACGTCTAAGTTTGTAGAAAAAACTAATAAACACTATAGATGAGAACCACTATTATTGAAATAGGGTCTTGCCAATGACGTGAAATTCAACACTAAAAATTGGTCTGTTTTAAACTCCCTCAAAAGTAAACTCCATGCTTTTTCCCGTACACTACACACGGGTCAATTTTTTAAAAAAGACCAAGCGAGGCGAGGGACCTGGGGGTTACATTTGATACGCAGTCAAATTTCCATGCACAAATTATAAATATTTGCAAACGCGCTGGCAAAATGTTCGGTTTCGTTATTCGCTTTGCTTATTCGTGTTTCTTCTTAATTTTTTATTTTTATTTTATTTTATTCAGGAAACAGACAGTACATAAAACATATTTACTTAATCAAAATACAACAAACATAAACCATTTATATGTTTGCACCGATTAAACGGTCATATATTGCGTTATTCTATATAAAAGAAAAGTTTAAAATATACAATCATTTTTTAAAGTGAAAAGTGAAATTATTAGGGTTTTTTAAATAAACAGAAAATATTCTGAAAAGTAATTGCTAAGTTACTAAACAGTTCAAAGTATTAAAAGAGTAAATATAAAGTAAATAGAGCAGAAAAAACGGTAAATAGATTCATAAACATGCATATTGATATGGTAATAAATTAATTTATTATTAAATATATAGTAATAAGAAAATAAAATATATAATTATGTTATGACACATTTTATGGGAAAGAAAAAATAGAAAAAAGGAATAAGTTATGTAAATACAAAGATAAGAGGAGAATAACTATTTTCATAATAAACAGATTACTTAATTAAATTGTTATATATTCATAATAAGATTTTTAAATGTATCTGGGGTTGTGACAAATATATCAACATCCTATTATCTTATCTAACATCTAATCTTAAATACTATTGTATCTAAGGAAGACTGTGTAAGCGTGAGCAAACAGATGTTTCAAAAGCTACCTGTTAGACGTTTATAGTGAAATTAGTGGTCATAAGTAAATTTGTTATACGTTTCTATAATTTAAGCTTGTAGTAATACTGGCCTAATTTAAGCCTGTAGTAAGACCAGTAGTAATACTGCTATGCATTGTTTTTTTATAGTATTAATGTCTTTTGTATCACAAAATTAGAAGTGTAAGACTAGAAACATAAGAGTTTGTCTCGCCAACAAACTGGATACCAGTTTGGCGACATTTTATTATTTAAAAAAATGTATTTCTTCTCTGAATAAAAATATAAAAAATAATTTTAAAAAAACTCCCGCCGAGAAAGAACCACCACTGGATATCCCATAGTACCACTCATGCAGATATTCGATAGTATATTCCAAGTAGTACGTAGCTCGCGTTGCACAAAAATACGCGAGCGCGGGCGGTGGGTATAAATCACCGCAAAAAGCTAATCAAAAGTATTCGCCTCGCTTCCCACTTTCAGCCGCGGCGGACGCGCCTTTGAGCCCAGCGTTTTATTCAGTTTCCGCCGAAAAGCGGGATGAATTCCGCGCGGAAAAACAAAAGGTAGCGCGAGAGGGAGAGAAAGCACGAAGAGAAATGTTCGTCGACGCGGTTTACCAGGCCTGACGCGACGTGAAAAACTAGATGGAAATAGTTACATATTTCAACGTGTTGCTCGACGTCTTGAAGGGAGGGTGTGTGTATAATTTAGGCGTTTGTCAGAAGCGACAAACCTTTGATCTATATTTGTGTAAGTTTGTAAATAAAATACAAACGGACCGGAGTCGGGCCCATCATAATACTATTATTACACTTTTCGGGGGGGGGGGGGGTGAGCGGTGGAATCCGGACTAACCAACTGTGGTAGGTTTAGGACAGCTGCCTTGCAAAATGTTAGCGTTCACCTTACCACAAAAGAATTTGAGACGCCAACGAATTTGAGACGCGTAAATCGCGGTTTTAGATATTTTTTCTAGAAAGGAGTTGATTATTTTCTTGAAGAGACAAAGATCGTTAAAGAGGTGAAACAGAGATTTAGCTGGCAGGCCACCAGCGCCAACTTCCACCGCGTGAAGGTGAACAGTGAAGCCGTTCCGGTTGACGGCATTTGCGAGATCATGGTATTTATTTAGATTGTACCTACTCCCGGTCTTTTGAAATATTGAATTCCCATAGAACAGTAAATTCTACAATAAGGGCCATCTTCCGAGATAGAGAGTAAAGAGGTATATATGGACGGAGTGCTATGCATCCAAGACTTTCAGGAAATGTATACTGCTTAGAGACCGAATCGACCTCCAGAATCAAATTGGAAGCTTTCTCGATTATTGAGAAAGGTTTTGTTGTGATTTTTTTTTGCCTTTAGAGCCGTTCCACACAAACTGTATTGGGGGTTGGGGGGTACTTTTAGACCCTTGTTGGCACCAGTTACTGAGAGGCTAATTAACTCGCGAATAACGGCAAGGACTTTGTCGTGGCGGCAAGTGTACCGTCCTTGATCTAAGACCACCTTGCAGCCAGCTAGAATATTTCTAGCTGTGCAAAGGGTATTGTTACAAAGGGGACGAACTATACTCGGCATAGCTCCAACGAGCGAGGTTACTGGGGTATGGAAGTGTATGCTGAAAGGCATTTAAATCAAATGTGAGCATCTCTGGCGTCCGGTCATAGTTCCCATAGTCCGGAAAAAGTTCCCAATTGTTATCCAATCATTCTGGAATTTAAGGGCAATAGCATGAGCCATGCTGTTGCCGTCGTAATCTCCTCGCAAGAAAGACTTCTTCAAGTTGCTCGTTGACATCGCTGATAGTTGTACTGCCATACCCCCAGAACAGTGCCAATCTGGCTGATTCCAACAAAGAACTTTTTGTGTAAGTCTACTCGGTATACAGTAAATTAGGATTAGTAATGTAGTTCTTAATTCTGGTAATTATTTGCCATTTTATTCAATCAGAAATGACGTTTCATTTGAGATATTTTTTTCTATAGTTTGCGCCAACTTATATAAATATAATTTAGTCCCTTTAATTTGCTATAATATTTTCTTCTTCAATCTTTTTCTTTCAACTAAATTTTAAAATTTTAAATTTATAGATATCATATAAAATTGGTGTTTTCTTTGGAACATGCTTTTTTCTTTCATTGTGTGAAAATATCTTTTTATATTTTTAAAAATAAATTAATTAATAAATAAATTGTGTTTCACAATAGGGCTGGTCGATGTTGACAGTCTGAGGCGACTATGTTGTTTTGGCGATAAGGACATCATGTGGTTTCAACAAGACGGTGCCACATACCATACAGCCCGAAAAACAATAAATAATTTAATCACAGCTTTAGTCATTTTCTGGTCGTGTAATTTCTTATTTTGGTGATCAGATTTGATCGCCCATATCATGCGATTTACCACTGTTAGACTTTTTTCTTATAGGGTGTTTTAAAATCTAAGATTTATTCCAACAAGCCCACGACCACACACGCCTTGTAGGAATAAATTGACCGCTGTATACATGAAATTTACGTCAAACGGTAGTGGAAAAATTGGACAAAAAAGTACGTATATATATTTTTACTTTTACTCTACGCGTTAATAATTATTATCAAAGTAATAGAATTTCTACAAATTTTAATTGTTTTAATCTTTATTTTAATTTTTTTTATTTTTTATACAATAATTATTTAGTAACTTGATTAGATACATCTAAACAATATTTTATAAAGTCTGCCTTAGAACAGGCCCTGGCCTAGTTAGGCGACTTTTATTCATTACTCTATCTCCTCAAGAATCAGTTTTTTGCTAACGTCTCATATATATATATATACAATATGATATGGTAAACTGTACAAATGAACTTGTGTAATACTATAAATAAATAAATAAAATAAATACCAGCAAAGTAATAGAGGTCATTTACCCGTTATGCTAATCCTCAGATAATCGTATACTTTATATTTTATGAGTCATAAAAACATATTACTTGCGTAATACAATTACTATATGCGTAAATTTTGGGACACTTTTTATACGTCAAAATACTAGTGTATAATTTTGTAAACGTGTGACAAAAGACTACATATCTGTGCCTCCTGCGCAAAATGATTTAACTCGAAAATCACTACTTTTCAGGAGAGCAAAAACAAATAAAAAATATATATTTTTCATTACCTGTATTAGCTAGCCAAAAAGAATTAATGAATTATGTTGCATGAAAACGAATGATTTAATTATGTATATATATTTTTATTTTGTATCGGGTAGAATATCATAATAAATTAATAGTTTAAAAATACACTAAAAACACGCTTTTATAAATGCACGTAAAAATTACATCATCGGACCTTGAAACCTCATCGTGGTCAAAGTTCATTCCAATACTTTTCTAACAAGTCCAAACACAGCTATGATACGATGTTGCATCATGAAGATCCAGTTCATATCTTCCGACTCCATCATCAGATCAGCTCGACAGTACCATATTATTGTATTGTCATCAGAACTACATACAGATGCCAATTTTCATGACGCTACGATCCTTGGAAGATGGTTACATTAGTTACCTTAGATTCCATTACATAGTTAGTTACATACAGGTCGACCTAATAAATTAATAGTTTAAAAAAAACTAAAATCACGCTTTTGGGCTATGATACGATATTCACATACACACGGCTATGATAAGATATTCCATCATGGAATGCCAGTGCCTATCTTCCGGCTTCATCATCAGACCTTGAGACCTAATCGTGGTCAAAGTTCATTCCAAGACTTTTCTAACAAGTCCAAACACAGCTATGATACGATGTTCCATCATGAAGTTCCAGGTCATATCTTCCGACTCCATCATCAGATCAGTTCGACAGTACCATATTATTGTATTGTCATCAGAACTACATACAGCTGCCAATTTTCATGACGCTACGAGCCTTGGAAGATGGTTAAATTAGTTACCTTAGATTCCATTACATAGTTAGTTACATTCAGGTCGACCTAATAAAAGCGTGTTAAAAACTAAAAAAAATGAATATTTGTACCAAATGTAGTTTTTTATTTGACTTTGTTGACGTGTCTAATGATTTAAATTAAATCATATCATTAAACACAAAAAAAAGCTTTTGGTGACAAATTGATATTTGGCGATTTGATTTTATTAGTAACATTATATTTAATAGTAATAAATAAATACAAACGGAGCTGCCATGGAATTCACCGACCGGAGTCGGGCCCATCATAATACAATTTTTTACACTACTGGGGGGTGAGCAGTGGATTCCGGACTTACGAACCGGCTGTGGTAGGTTTAGGACAGCTGTCTTGCCACATGTGAGCGTTCACCTTGCCACCCATTCACTCCCCCTTCGAAGCCATAGAATTTGAGATGCGCAAATCGCAGTTTTAGATAATTTTTCTAAGAAAGAGTTGATTATTTTTCTGGAAAGGCCAAGATCTTTAAAGAGGTGAAATAGAGATTTAGCTGGCAGGCCACGAGCGCCAACTTCCACCGCGTGAAGGTGAACAGTGAAGCCGTTCCGGGTTACGGCATTTGCGAGATCATGGTATTTATTTAATTTGTACTCGTGGTCTTTTGGGATATTTGATTCCCATGGAACAGTTAATTCTACAATAAGAGCCACCTTCCGAGATAGAGAGTAAAGAGTTATATCTGGACGGAGGGCTGTGCATCCGAGACTTTCAGGGAATTTATACTGCTTAGAGACCGAATCAACCTCCAGAATCCAATCTGTAGCTTTCTCGATTATTGAGAAAGGTTTTGTAGTTAAATGTTTTTTGCCTTTAGAGCCATCCCGCACAAACTGTATTGGGGGTTTGGAGGATACTGTCAAACCCTTGTTGGCACGAGCCACTGAGAGACTAATTACCTCGCGAATAACAGCGAGAACTTTGTCATGGCGGTAAGTGTACCGTCCTTGATCTAAGGCCACCTTGCAGCCAGCTAGAATGTGTCTAGCTGTGCAAGGGGTATTGCTACAGAGGGGACAAGAGCTATCCTCGGCAAAGCTCCAACGAGCGAGGTTACTGGGGTCTGGAAGTGTATGCTGAAAGGCATTCAAATAAAATTTCAGCATCTCTGGCGTCCAGTCATAGAGCATTACCTTCCAGTGCATTGGAGGCGGAATGCAAAAGTCCCCAATTGTTGTCCAATCATTCTGGCATTGAAGGCCAATAGCATGAGCCATACTCTTGCTGTCGTAATCTCCCCGCAAAAGAGACTTCTTCAAGTCCACGTCGCTCGTGGTTGTACTGCCATACCCCAGACCAGTGCCATTCTGGCTGATTCCAGTAAGGAACTTTTTGTGGAAGTCTACGCGGGCTTGTAGATCATTTGAATCACTACGGCCACTTATTACGTGCTTCGATATTGCCGGATCTTTGGAATTGCACAGAATCGAATTTTTGGTTATTCTGGAGTTGGCGTAGAGCAGAGAGGGCAGTTTAAGCGCTAGCCCAAAATTTTGTTTGGACCTGAAGAGAGTCGAGGGGTCAGCTGGTTTGGCTAAGGACAGCCAGGATTTTAAACTAGCTGTCACCAGCGCATCTAGACGGGACAGTTGGGTTTTGGTAAAATCGTAAATAAGAAAGTGCTAAAGCAACAGTCGTAAAACAAAAAATACTGAAAATTATTGAAAGATTAATGTTTTCATACCTCGATTTGTACCAAAATTTAATGCAGAACGTATTGGTACTATTTGGGCTATCTCTAGTTTTAACAAAATACAAGAAAAAGTGTGGAAAATTTTGATACAACATTGATTAAATCTTTTTACATCAATAAATTTAGTTAAATCGGTTTTTTCTCATTGTACAACTCATGATTAATCACTAGACCCGACACATTCGAATAAAAGTCCAAAAAATGTGCTAGTTGTATCAACCTATCTCCATTAGTAAGAAAGATATCAACACGTGAGTTAGACCAAAAAAATCGTCTTTTTTTACATATGGATCTACCCCTCCAATGTGTAACGTCCCGCTCGGGACTATCGCCCACCTACGGCAAAATGTCTAATAGGCAGTTAAAAAAAATCATATTCAATTCGACCATTTTACAGTTTTTTTTTATGATCCGTATAGTGGTTTATAACTTATGGACGTGTTTCTCAAGGCCGTCGATTCACGCCGATTTCACGCTCGACGGTTTCACGTTCGAAACGGTACGGGCGAGATTTTACTTCGCAGATTAAAGGGTTAAAAACGCAATTATGATATAAGTCTAGTTAAATCATTTTGCACAGAAGGCACAGATATATTGTCAATATTTGTATCCTGTCAGAGGACTAAAATAAGGGCATCAGTTCTTAAAACAGCCCGAACATGTTATTTAAGTAAATTTAAAAAAAACTCCTTTAGTAACTAACATGAATCTTTAAACTGAATCTGAATCTGATTCGTTAACCTGACCGCCGAGGGTTGCTTTAGCTCCCCAAACCTGGGTCGTGTATAAGGCTATTGAGCGATTTATTCTAGAATCTTGCGACCATATCGTCGAATAATATACCATCGTTCAGAGAACTCCAATAGTATGTAACAATTAATTACCAATAAAAACCGACTCCTATTTTTTATAAGTACAACAGCCATGCCATGGTGAAACTTAGAACGGGTTATAATTAAAAAAAATCGTGTCTGTGCTGTTGACTGTCCAGGAGTTCCCTCTTTGGAAGCCAACAATGGTTGGCGCAGTCCTGTCTCGGTGAAACTTACAACGGGCTGTCGTAATTGAATGAATATGCAAAATTTCGAGTTTGTGATGTTGTTAGTTGAGGAGTCCCCTGTCGGGAGCCAACCCTGGGTTCAGCAGCCATGTAATGGTAAATCTTAGAACGAGCTATCATAACTGAATGCTTATACAAAATTTCGTGTCTGTGCTCTTAACCGTTAAGGTTTCCCGTCGTCGGCAGCCAATGGGCCCTTGCTGAGTTGGCCACGATGACCCATTCTGTTCAGGGTTGGTCACACTCACGGGTCAACACCTATCCGACGGTCTCCAAGCATGAAGTGCGAGCCTGGGTAGGACTCTGGCCTTATGGTTAGTTTCCCCTGGGAATAAACCTTCTGGCACTCCTATACGGTCTGCGCACCGTGCGGCGTAAGCCAATCGACTGTGCACTCTGACTAACAGTCGGGGGAGTCTGGAAGCAGTACTGTTTCCTATAGAGCGGGGGTGGTTGCGGACCTTACGCCGACTGCTATTGAAACGACCATCGGCTATCCGATCCTGGGTGAACAGCCGGGCAAAGGACGCTGTGGTCTGCGATAGATTCGGTAAACGGAATTTCGTAAGGGAGAGGACCGCGCAAGCGACCTCGAACTCGTAACCAATCGAGAGACCGGAGTAATCTGGTCACAATTTGAAGTAAGGGCGTGAGTGTAGGCCAGCCGGGTAACATTCCTGGCTATCTCGCGGTTAAGGCGTTGGCCTCTTACGGGCTTGTGGCGTAGCTAGACGGTGGACTGTTTTGTCCTCAAGTCTTCTGCGCTCACTCCAGTGAGATATAACGACTAATCGTTAAAACTTCCTGAGGTGACGGGCTTGCCCGCTGTAGTCGACAAGTTGTAGAATCAGTACTGTTTACTATAGAGCGGGGGTGGTTGCTGACCTTACTGCGACTGCTCTTGAAACGACCATCGGCTACCCGATTCCAGGTGAACAGCCGGGCAAAGGATGCCGTGGTCCCCGATAGATTCGGTTGACACCGTTTCACCGCTACGTAAGGGAGAGGATTACGCAAGCGACCTCGAACTCGTAACCAGTCGAGAGACCGGAATAATCTCGTCGCAACTGGAAATAAGGGCGTAAGTGTAAGCCCGCTGGGTAACATACCTGGCTGTCTCGCGAATAAGGTGTTACCTCTTACGGGCATGTTGCGGAGCTTGACGGTGGACTGTTTTTGTCCTAAGTCTTCTGCGCTCACTTCGCGGGAGATAGAACGATCAAATTTCGTTAAAACTTCCTGAGGTGTCGGGTGCGCCCGTTGTAGTCGACAGCTCTAGTTGTAGAATCAGGTCATACTTACCATAAAAAATGCATTGTCATTGTAACTCAACCAACATGTAACTTTTCAACTTCATATGATAATATTTGAGTAGTTCCCTCAATTCCTCATGGAGCCTATCATCATAACAGGATTTTGATAAAAATGGGACCAATCTGGAAGTATAGCCTTTCAAATAAAAATAGATTTTTCCAAATCAGTCAGTAAATAACGGAGTTCTAAGGTAACATATTTTTTTTTAAATACAACCGAATCGATAACCTCCTACTTTTTTTAAGACTACTTCGCTCAATATTTACAATAGCTTGGTATGCTTTATAAACGTTGGACATTTGGCTGCGGCCACCTAGCCCCTCCCATGACGGTCGACCCGCCTCCCCCTTCCACTCCTGGACGGTTTGCGCACCATGCGGCGTAAGCCAATCGACTGTTCACTCTGACTAACAGTCGGGGGAGTCTGGAAGCAGTACTGTTTCCTATAGAGCGGGGGTGGTTGCGGACCTTACGGCGACTGCTCTTGAAACGACCATCGGCCATCCGATCCTGGATGAACAGCCGGGCAAAAGACGCTGTGGTCCGCGATAGATTCGGTATACACCGTTTCACCGCTTCGTAAGGGAGTGGACCGCGCAAGCGTCCTCGAACTCGGAACCAATCGAGAGACCGGAGTAATCTGGTCACAATTGGAAGTAAGGGCGCGAGTGTCGGCCCGCCAGGTAACATCCCTGGCTATCTCGCGGTTAAGGCGTTGGCCTCTTACGGGTTTGTGACGTAGTTAGATGGTGGACTGTTTTTGTCCCAAGTCTTCTACGTTCACTCCAGGGAGATAGAAGACTAATCGTTAGAACTTCCTGAGGTGACGGGCTCGCCCGTTGTAGTCGACAACTCAAGTCCCCCCATCCACTACCATTTGCCAACGAGAGATTTTCTCAACGGTCAACAGCACAGACACGAAATTTTGATTACGCATTCAGTTATAATAGCCCGTACTAAGTTTCCCATGACATGGCTGATTCACTTATGCAAAAACTTGGAGTCGATTTTTTTTGTTAAAATTTTGCCTATTTTATTGTCGATTTTATTGGTTAAAATATTGGCATGTCACTCAATACGACGCTTGTCGACCGCTGCCTCTGTCGAAGTCAAGGATAAAATGCCGGCATGAAAATGAGGGAAATGAGATACATCCTCCAGCCCTACAGTCGCCTCGAGGAGTGCGTGAAATCAGTCTCCTCCCGCGGAGAAAAAGAGAGAAAAAGGAGCGAGGGACAACAACGACACTATTTAAATTTATCATCCTGGGGGAGCTCGAAAAGACAGGGGAAAAAATGACGTCACTTTTTGATGCTTTACTCTCTCGGCTGGTGATTTACATAGCAGGTAAACCAACGTTTACCTATTTAGGTTTCGGAAAAAATAAAGTATTGAAAATGATAATTGAGGCTAGTATGATTGAGTATATAAAGTATATAGAAGATATTAATAATTGTACGACAATGAAAAATGACGCATTCCACAGTATGTACTTTTTGGAATTAATAAACTATGACTATGACTATGAATATATATGTATGTCTATGGATAAATACTTAAACCAAAAATATTTTATAAAAAGTCATTTTCCGTTTCTTTATTCCACCATAAATTCTAAACGCTTAAACCGATTTAGAATTGTGTAGTATTGTTTTATACGTTAACCCGAATGTCATAGGATTTGAATTTTGTTTTACCAAATATTTTTGAACAAAGTACTTTGTTCTCTAAAACAACGTGCATTTCTGCGCGAACAAATTGTTTCTATCCTACTAATATTAGAAACGCGAAAGTTTGTATGTATGTATGGATGTTTGTTACTATTTCACGCAAAAACTACTGAATGGATTTTGATGAAATTTTACAATAATATAGCTTACACATCAGAATAGCACATAGGCTATAATTTATAAAGATATAGTGTGAATTATCTAAAATATAACGATAACTGTCCAGTAAGTAGGAAAAAAATCTAGGAAATTGACATTCGAAATTTAAATTCTATCCTACTATCCTACTAATATTATAAACTCGAAAGTTCGTATGTATGTTTGTTATGTTTGTTACTCTTTCACGCAAAAACTACTGAATGAATTTTGATGAAACTTTACAATAATATAGCTTACACATCAGAATAACTCATAGGCTATAATTTATAATGATATATGGTTTTCTATCATCATTATCACAATTTTCAATCACCATGCGGTTGAAACCGCTGGGCGCAGCTAGTTAATTATAAATACAATAGTTTACTTTTTGTACCTGCAGTCATGTTTCTATCTTTTTATGTTATTGTTCTTGTTGTTTTACAGTGGGTGGCCATTTTAATAGGAACACCGTGAATTTCGGTACTAATCATCACATTTCAATATTAACTTAATAAGTTGATAAAAAAGTCTTTTTTAGTGTTTTTTCCAAAATAATAAATTCAGTTAGCTATCAAAATTATAAAAAATGGAATTAATCAAGAAATCTATTAAAATTGTTAACATATCTTGGGAAATATGTTTTTTGCCATTACGGAAAGAATGTCACGGTAAGATCCGTTTCTCGTAAGCACAAAATCAATGAACTATTGATTGTCTTCTTCTTCGAGTTTCACTCTTATCGGAGGCTGGACAATATTATAGCTATCTTCAATTTAGAAGCTTGTGCTCTGAACGGCGAGGTGTCGGCGCTTCTCTTCCCAGTGATTTGCCTTGTGATGCTTTTGCCTTGTGATGCCTTGCCTTGTGATGCCTTGGATAATGAGGTGGAACAATTTGTATTTGTCATGTCATGACCGAAGTATGATATCTTCCTGTGTTTGATGGTGTTCAGAAGTTCCATCTTCTTCTTAAGTCGGCTCAGTACTTCAATATTAGTGACTCGGTCACGCCATGAGATTTTCCAGATACGGCGGTATATTCACATTTTGAAAGCCGTAAGTTCGTGCTTCTACGCCATGCAGTAGAACAGAGAAAATATAGCAGCGGATTATAAGTAGCCTTAGATCGACACTCAGATCTTTATCACACGAAACTTTGATCATTTTGAAAATAGCTGAGCCAGCTATTTCAATGCAGACGTTTATTTCTTGAGCATGGTCCCCGTTCTCATTCATCCAACTTCCTAAATACTTAAACTTACTTACTTACTTTAATTTTACCTTTAATTCCACCATTTTTCCAAGAAAATTTAGTTCGTCATTAAAATATTTTCAGATGCATTCAGGGAAATTTCATTTTTTTATATATGTAGATTATTTAAATGTGAAAATGATTTTTTGTATAGATATTAAAAAGAGTTTTGAATATTTTTTTATTTCAATATTACTAAAATGGATTAAAAAAAATAATAAAAGGAATTTTATTGAATATTTCTAAAAAGATTCTGAATGCGTTTTTATGTTACAAAATGTGGGGGAATATATTGCCAAATTAATGAATATTGAATACCTAGAAAAATGTCATCATGATTATACGAAACGGATCGTACAGTAGAAATGAAAAATTAAGAATTTCACTATTTTACGCCTAAGATCAAATTTTTCATAGTTTCCGCCGCTTAATTTCAAGTCTTATGGAGAGATTTTGTATATTATATGTGTGTATATGTTTGATTGTTTGTTTCTACTATCTATTGTCAAATTTCACAATTGGCAGATTTATTGTCGTATGAAAATCTCTTACAATAACCCTACTATGATTAATATGTATGCGTGAGTGTAACAATGTGTATATGTGTGTTTTGTTTTTGCATTCGATCGACAGAATCGAAAACGCAATTCCGTTAATTTGATCCCAACGGAAACTGGTGACCCAGCCAGGAATCGAACCCGGGAAAATACAATGTAAGATCAGACGACCTAACCACTATGTCACCGTGTAACATAAAACACACATTTGTGTGTTTTTTTCTGCTTGAGTCAAACCTTCTGGATTTCCTTTATCGTATTTATAATTGTTTGTGAAGCTCACGACTAATTATTATTATTCATAGCTCTCGATTCATAAAGAAAAGGATTTAAAAAAATTAATAACGCCACAAAATAAGATAATATTGTGGCAGCTATCCCATTGACGACACCGTTACCCATCAAACCAAAGAAGAAGAAGATAATAACGCTTTTACCAAAAAGAGAAATTTCTGTTTAATGAAATGTAAACAAATCCTATCATCCAAAGCAAACGGCTGAAAGATTTTCTTATTAACCGAGACTTTTATTTATTTACGGCAAAAGTCCCCCGACTCCTTACTAGGGTGACAAAATTGCCGCCGCTCTAAGCACAACTTATTTGCCGTTTCTCAAGCACTGAGCAAACCACAGCAAGAAATAAATATCGTGAGCCCGTTCCGCCTCCAACTCATTTATCTCGCAACGTCGTCGACTGCAAGTTAGACGAATTAGACGATTGTAGTCGAATAACTCACCCGACATTGGGTGATCGTCAGGATGACCGGACTAAGTCATAATTTGCAGAATTTAGAACCATTAATAAAAAAAACGGTATTGTTACCCCAAAACTTTCCCGGCAAACAGACAAAACTCCCTACTCCCCCCCCCCAATTTGGCATTCAGGCATCATTCGGTCATAGCAATTGAAAAGATTGCAGTTGAGATCGGTCTACCAGAGGGCACGCTAGTCATACTGAAAATTCGCTAGCAGGTGTATTGTTGTACCAAAATCACGTAAACTGTCGGTTGAAATATCTCGTACATGAGTGACTCAAAAAAAAATTTTTATACCGCCGGATTACCTGCGCTACCTATACGAATGTGCCTGATACGTAATGTCCGTGATACAAAAAAATATATAATATATATGAAAAATAAATATATAAACATTTATATAAAACCGCTATATAAAAACCGCTTATATAAAGCGCTTTGCTTTGGTATATTTTAAACAGGTATTGTTATTGAGGAATCTGATAAAAAAACAAAAAAAAACCTACTTATTGATTAATAACCGATATTTTATTTTATTTTAGTTTAATAGGGATAACTTACAGCCAATAATTTTGTAGTGAACAAAAATAGGAAGCTTAGAGCCATTTACAACTTAACCACTGATAATGACAATATTTAATAACGTGAATTTAGAACTGATATTAAGCATAAAGAAGACATTAAACAAGAAGATACTAAATTGTACAGTAGAAAACATGTTGACATAAACAGGACTGTAATAAAAGAAGAAAATGCTTAGCCTGGTCATTACAAAATCGCTCTACAAACTGCTTCCTTATAGTATCTATATTCGTGAAAAAGGGGTCAATATCAATGTCAGCATTCAGGGTGTTGAAAGTTTCGCATACCATTATAAAATAAGAATTACGCCTGTATTTGGTTTTAACCCGCTCGGCACTTAACATCCCTTGCGGGATATGTATGGCGGCCGGCTGAAATCCAAACTATCCCATACGGGATATCGCGCTCGCCGCTCAAGAAAATGTCGTTTAAATTTCGAAATGCGATTGTATATTCTATCGAATGATGCCATAATATAGCCAAATATGCAACACTATGAAATTGCTCGATTGCCGCATGCGATGTTAGAAATATGAATTACTACATCCCTTACAAAATCGGTGACCTCATTTCTGACGACAGTCGCGAACTGCCCACCGCTGGCGGCGTATAATTCCGCGACGTGTTTGTGTTGTGAATTGTTTTGTGTATATAAGTGAAGTGTATACCGGATAAAAGTAAGTAATTTCCATTTTTAAGTAGTTTAGGCCTTAGGATTAAACAATTTACACAGCCCATTTGCTGTTTTTCACGAATTTTCGAAGAAAACACTTTGGCGAAACCAAACGGCTCTCGAAAAATGGCCGTCTTTATTTTGTAATGTTTGTGAAATATCCCGTTATATCGCGAAACATGACGTAATGTCGCTTTAATTTACTAATAAAATAGGTATTGCTTCATTTACATCCTAAGTTATCACATAATTATGCGTATTTTGAACATTATATGTTGTTTTCTAATATGGCTCGCGAAAATGAAACTTGTTTTGATAATTACTATGAGAGAAAAAAGTGCGATTTTCCATAGTTTTTCGATGAAATGTGACTCTTTGGAGTATAGTAATTAGTTATTAGACATATAATAAGTCTATGATAAGACAATATAATTGAAAAAATCTAACGAATTTTATATTATGGGCATTCAAAGTTTATTATTAGGTTCGGAAGTCGGAAACTCTCAAAACTTTAGATTTTTCTATAATATCAGACAAAGCTCAAAGTTCTGGTGTGATTTCTAAGAAGAAGTGATGTAGTAATAAAGTTATTTTGAAAGAATTTCATATAAAAAAATACCATAAGTAGTCACAAATTAAAAATTAAAAAAATTTTTTTTTACGAGAATACATACAATTTTTCTTGGCTGAATAAATAAATATTTTTTCCGTATTTTTGTATGCAAATAAGTAAAAAGAAAATATCGTTTTGGTAAAGCATTTAATAAAGAACATAACTGTATTTACAATTTTTGATATTTACAAAAACTGTATTTACAAAAAAATCGAAATGATTTTATAGGCGAGATTTTTCAGTTTGCCAATTTTGTAATATTTATTCATTATTATCTTAATTGTTTTACGAGATAAGGTTATAATGTTTTATATGTCAAATTTCAATGCGATCATTTTTCTATTTATATTTTTTTAATCCGATTAGTGGTTTATAAGTTATGATCGTTTTTCTCAAGGCCGTTGACTCGCGTCGATTTTTTGCGCGAATATGTCGCGCGCAAAAGTGATGTTTTTGGGCGCGGTGAGTTTTTACCTCGCAACGTGAGGGGTTAAAGCCAGGTACAAGAAGGAGTGCCCTATTTCTAAGTGCCCGGCTAGGAGTGCGGAGAGATATTTTAGATAGTAGTTCAGGACAATCAATCGAGCCATTTAAAATTCTTAGTAAAAGTGAGATGTCAGCTATGTTTTTTCTCAAAGCCAATGGCAGCAAATGATGGCGAATAAAACGAGAATAGTAGTCTGATTAGTAGATAGATTACTATTACTCGTATAATAAAGAAAATTCTATATAATTGTTGAAAAAATACCATGGCAATACAACAAAACATGCGTCGCTCGAATGATATACATTTGAATAGTAGGTATTTTTGCGCAGGTATTGCGCAATTCCTTTTACGTTTCGGACAAAAATATTCTTCTTTTTCCGTGGGTTTCTATGCCGCCTTATATGGAGCGTTAAAACTTCGAAGAAGATAGACCGAGTACTCAGGATGCTTAAAGTATCGGACTAAAATATGCTTCTTTCGATATCCTTCTTCTTTCGTGGGGTCTTATACCGCCTCATCTACAGTGCTTTGAAGGAGATGGACCAAGTGCGCAGGATGCATAAAGTTTCGGAATAATATATTCTTCTTCTTCCGTTGGTTCCTATCTCGCCTTATATCAAGTGCTTTAACTTTGAAGAAGATAGAGCCAGTACTCAGGATGTATAAAGTTCCGGACGAAAATATTCGTCTTCTTCTGTGGCTTCCTATCCTGCCTTATCTAGATTGCTTCAATTAATACCCAAGTACTCTGGATGTATATAGTTACGGACGACATTATTCTTCTTCTTCCGATATTCTACTTCTTCCGTAGGTTCCTATCCCGCCTTATCTAGAGTGCTTAAAATTCGAAGAAGATAGACCAAGTACTCTGAAGGTATAAAGTTACGGACGAAATTATTCTTCTTCTCCGAAATTGTTCTTTTCCGTAGGTTCCTATCCCGCCATACCTAGACTGCTTTAATTCATACCTAAGTAGGTACTCAGGATGTATAAAGTTTCTAACGAAAAATTCTTTTTGCGCTATTCCTCTTTTCCTATGGTTTCTAACCCGCCTTATATAAAGCACTTTATTAAGATGCAAAAGAAGTTTTGGGGTATGGGGTTTTGAGGGGGGGGGAGTTTTGAGTTGTGTTGGGGTTTGGGTGGATTGGGGGCTTGGGAGAAGGTGGAGTTGGGGGTGGGGAGTATAGTTGGGGAGGGGGCGTTGAGTGGCTGGCATTAAACAAAAAAAATACAGGCAGAAGACATGAAGCGGACAATACAGAATAAAATATCCTAAATTCCAAATCTTCCTGATATTCAAAACTGACCTACTCGTATACGGCGCGCGAAATAGTCACTCAGTCGATGTAGTAGGAGCGAGCAGACAGTACCTATGCTTATCTCGCTTCCTCTCGTAGGCCCGAGTCGCGTGCCATTTCACTCTAATGCACCATACTCGCAGCGCAAAACACGCCACAGCGCGGTGTAAGCGAGATCGCTCTATCGCTATTTTTGAATAGTTGTCTCCTTCACTCTCGTTGGTTTATATTGGGCTTCTGAGAAAGGGAAATTTATATGAGAAATCAACACAAATATTTAGATGTCGATCGGTACGTATGGTATGAAACGTCTTGGTATGAAACATTATGCTAAACGTATCCTATTGCCGCGGCTAGTCATCTGGCTAAGTTTAGACCGATTACCGTCTCTCATGCGTTGCAGGTATGACGGAATATTCAAAATAACGATAAATTTCAAATAATGTATGATTGCACACACAAAAATATCCGAGCAATAATAAATGGCAGGAAGACAAACAAATAACTGGTTTTGAAAGAGAAATAACTTTGCTCTGAATTAAAATTTATTTTGCATTTAGAATTCTAACTCATACGGAAGATAGCCAAGTTCAAAATGACCAGTGCGAAAAAACGGAAGTTACTTTCGTTTCGATACATTTGCCCGATTCGCCTGTCGAATTTATTGAATGAGAGATCGGGCGAACGGTACGACAGTGGTAAAAATAAATGTAGCCCTGCGAGCGAAACTGGGCAAACAGCGAAGCAGCTATTTCTATCTCCTCCGTTAATAGAAAGGTACTAAATGCAACCTTTTCTTCCACGGAATTTTTAAGATGATTATAGGCATTGATATTTTTCGTATCTCCTCAACTATACTTATCTATAGAAAACAAACTGTACGCTTTCGGCGCGTCTTTCACCTAATTCCCGGGCCCTCAAAGTAACGATAGACGACTGCCTGAATCGTTGATTACCAAATGATTCGGTCATTCTGCAAACAGTCACCAAAGAAGCGGTCAATAAATCAAGCAATCAATCATTGTTTATTGTCTTTAAAACTCTGAGAGTTGTGCAGACCTTATTTTTCAGCATACATTACGTTAGGTGAATATTACTTCAATTGATTACAACGATAAAACATGGTAGTACAATAATAAATCCAATCGAATACGGTATATAATATTAAAAAATTGGTCACGTCTTCCCAAAACTTCCCGGCAAGTAGCTAAGGACTTGTTTCATCTGAATATTTATTTCATAAACAAAGTCAAAAATACCTCTTATTGTGCGACGCAACGCAATGAAAATTTGAATTTCGAACGCACGTTATCTCATCGAATTTAAAAATCAAATTGCAAGCGCGGGTCACCGTGAGCTTTCGAATTCAAACTTCAAACGATCCACTGGACGGTTTGCGCAGCGTGCGGCGTCAGCCAATCATTTGTGCATTTTGACTGACAGTCGGGGCGAGGGGGGGGTCTGGAAGCAGTGCTATCTCCTATACAGCGAGGGTAGTTTTTCACCTTACAGCGACTGATCTTGGAACGACCAATCGGCTACCCGATTCCGGGGGAAAGCCGAATTAAGGACGCCGTGGTCCGCCATAGATTCGGTAGACACCTCTTCACCGCTACGTAAGGGAGAGGGCCGCGCAAGCGACCTCGAAACCCTAACCAGTCGGGAGACCGGAGTAATCTGGTTGCAACTGGTAGTAAGGGCGCGAGTGTCGGCCCGCTGGTTTATTAACCTGGTTATCTCGCGGTAAGGCGTTAGTTTCTTACGGGTGTGTGGTGTAATTAGAAGGTGGACTGTTTCGTCATAAGTCGTCTACGCTCACTTAACGACAGAACGATAACTATCGTTAAATCTTTCTGAGGTGACGGGTTCGCCCGTTGTAGTCGACGGCTCTAATTGGTCAGTTGGTGGGACGGGAAAATAAAATGAAGTCGAGTCATAAAGAAACTAATGAAAATAATAATAAAAAGAAAGTTATTATCAACATATTACTTTAATAATTCATTGCAAAGATCATACAAATTAAAATATCTAAATTATAGTAGATGTAGTGTTAAAAATAGCAAAACAAAACAATCAATTCCAAAATGTAAAATAAAATGTCCTATGTGATTAATAAGAACAGTAAACATATGGTATATTATATTACGTACCTAGTAATAAAAATTCTCAATAAATTTTATATGACCGTTGTCAAATAGAAAATCGAATAAGCAAGTACCTACATTAGAAATTGAGATATATGTAGAAATATTATTATTATTATGTAGAAATATTATTATTATTATTTTTATTTTTTATTAATGATATAGGCAATTGCTTGCCCGCCTACACCAAAACCTTGCTCTATGCGGATGATACAAGTTTCCTTTTTCACGATAACAATCTTAACGACCTAATGACCAATGACAATCATGCGTTAAACCTAGCAAGTTCATGGTTCACAGAGAATAATCTCTTGCTCAATGCAAAAAAAACCGTAACTATGCACTTCTCCTCAAAATATAGATCGTCTGCTATACCATTCAATATAACTCCAAACAACAGTGCTCTAGAATTAAGCAAATCGATAAAGTTCCTAGGTATCGTGATCGATCATCATCTTAGCTGGAACATCCATATTAATGAACTGTGTAGTGCGCTTTTTTCGGCAATATATGCTATACAAAAGATTAAATTCTTAGCTGGTGAAATCGCTGCAATAACTGCGTATCATGCCTGATTCCATTCTAAAATGACTTATGGTATACTGATATGGTGGAATGCCACAGACAGTTCTAGCGTTTTCATTTTACAGAAAAGTGCACTGAGAGCAATTGCAGGAGTATCCCGTGACACGCACTGCGAACCATATTTTCTTAAGTACAAAATACTGACTTTTACGTCTGAATATATTTTACAATGTCTACTATATGCTAAATCAAATATTAACGAACAAGAGGTAAACGGGAATATGCACTCCCACAATACACGCAGACGTGATGACGTTATCCTGCCTAAAGTACGCCTTACGCGGACACAAAAGTCCTTTGGATATTTGAGCTATAAGCTCTTTAACCAGCTACCACTCTCCACAAGAAAGATGGAAACAAAGGCGTTTAAAAGATTTATTAAACAAAAGCTGCAATCCACACATGCTTTCTATAAGCTGGGTGATTTTTTTGAGCATGCCAATTCTTTCAAATGGGAATAACATTAATATGTAACTTTCAGGTACCTCATTTTAGTTCTTATTGTTTAATTATAATATTATGAATTTAATATTTAATATGTAGATTACAATGTGTAATGTAACATACCTGATCATATACATACGTTGTTTTTTCCAATTTTGTTTTGATACTTCCTACTGTGTGATTATTTTTTGTATAAAGTGCTTGATGACTATTAATATTCTTATAATAATTATCTATTTTAATTGTATACTCATGTACATGGATTCAGCTCTATTATTTTTTATATTTTTTTTTATTTTATTTGTCTGCCGTGTAAAGCCGACTTTAGTCAACGCTATTGTCGAATTAATATTTATCTACATATAAACTGACGAATTCTAGTATGTGATAATTAGCTTTAATTCATAATTCATGCTTTATTGTATATTCTGAATGAATAAATTGAATACTGAATACTGACTACTGAAATATAGATACATAGAAAATATAGTACACAGTGCTTATAGATCGTTAACGGATATATTTTCAGGTTATAGTTTAAACTAGGGGCATTTCCCCTTTACAGAAAATTTTTTTGGAAATTAAGGGATAGCTTGTTGTGCAAATCATTCCGACATGGTTGGGATCCGACCGATATTTACATATCTGTCAATTACAGATGATTCGGTCATTCAAACTACCGATATGGAAACAGATTGAAACAGCGGCCGTTCCGGTCAACTTGACTTTTATTACCACGCTTTTATTAGGTCGACCTGTATGTAACTAACTATGTAATGGAATCTAAGGTAACTAATTTAACCATCTTCCAAGGATCGTAGCGGCATGAAAATTGGCATCTGTATGTAGTTCTGATGACAATACAATAATATGGTACTGTCGAACTGATCAGATGATGGAATTTTGGTACAACTCGAGGTAAGAAAACATTAATCATCCAATAATTTTCAGTATTTTTTTACGACTGTTGCTTTAGCACTATAATGTTACTATTAAATATAATGTTACTATTAAAATAAAATCACCAAATGTCAATTTTTCAACAAAAGCTTTTTTTGTGTTTAATAATATGATTTAATTTAAATCATTAGACACGTCAAAAAAGTCAAATAAAAAACTACATTTGGTACAAATCTTCATTTTTTTTAGTTTTTAACACGCTTTTATTAGGTCGACCTGTATGTAACTAACTATGTAATGGAATCTAAGGTAACTATTTTAACCATCTTCCAAGGATCGTAGCGTAATGAAAATTGTCAGCTGTATGTAGTTCTGATGACAATACAATAATATGGTACTGTCGAACTGATCTGATGATGGAGTCGGAAGATATGAACTGGAACTTCATGAACATCGTATCATAGCTGTGTTTGGAATTGTTAGAAAAGTCCTGGAATGAACTTTGACCACGATTAGGTTTCAAGGTCTGATGATGAAGCCGGAAGATAGGCACTGGCATTCCATGATAGAATATCGTATCATAGCCGTGTTTGAACTCGTTAGAAAGGTCTGTAATAAACTTTGACCACGATTAAGTTTCAAGGTCTGATGATGAAGCCGGAAGACAGGAACTGGCATTCCATGATGGAATATCGTATCATAGTCGTGTTTGCACTTGTGAGAAAGGTCACGTAATGGACTTTGAACACGGACTTTGAACATCAGGTTTAAAGGTTATAACAAACCTATTATATATTGACTTGTGAATATTTTTTTGGTTTTTACGTGCATTTAGTGTTTTTTTTTTTTTAAACTATTAATATATTCAATCATTGTTCTGCCCAATTGCCGCCTCTCATCGAAGCCTTCAGTGCCTCATATCTGGTTAAAACTGCTTAATTATTATAGGCGAACAAGGTTTTTACCTGGAAGGAAAATGCTGTTATATTGTTTTTAACAGCCTCTTTTTGGAGTAATTTGTGTAATGTGGAAAGAAGATCAATTTTAAAAAACACATGTTAACAAAAGTTTAACTTACTTAATTTAATTTATTTTTTTAATATATTAGTCACATATACATTCAAATGCAAACGTATAAAAAAATAATTTACGATCAATAAATATTCCGTTAACTGCTTCTAAATTAAGATATAAATCTGATTGAGCCCAGGTTAACTAGCGAATAAATTAAATTGTTGCAAATAAAGTAAAAGTTTGATTTTCTAATGTGCTTAGTAAAGTGCAACAAAGGCCACCTTGCTAGAAACTCCTGTGTTAAGGCAAGCCACTTCCTGAGTCTTGTTATAGTGTGAGGGTTCATCAGTGGTGTCACAGATTCATACGGGTAAAGCATTTCATAAGTAGAAATATTTTTAAGCTAGCAATTGAAATTATATGCAGGTGTAGAGACTCATGAAGATGAATAATATAAAATTAACAAGCCTTCTAATTCCAACATTCAGTTGACTTATATTGTTCAAAAAAAATATAATTTCTACTAGTCTTTCACACGCTGCAATTTATCAATGTATGGAAAAAATCGTCTTTCATAGTTGCAAGTATAATTTCACACGAAAATTACCCGACTTAATAGCAAATCTACCGATGTATAAGAGCGTACATTTATTGGCATATTTAATTACTCTCTTTGACGTATCAATTGTAAGCTATCTCTTCTATTAGCTTCTTTTGGATATTTAAATGGTCTAAATATTAAACATTGTGTTTATCCTACCGCGTTTACTACGACGAGGGAACAAAACATAAAATTTCGCTCTGATCATATCGATAACACGACATCAGATAAACCTTATACAGGTACAAGACATGTATGTTACAATTTCTACTATTCCCTTTGCTATTCATATTTTTACTAACAAGCTCGAGCTACTGGGAAATCTCACTCAGCTATTGTTTTTTCTCCATAAATGGGTCGTGCATGTCGCATACATGAGCACTTCAGAGCTGCGGTTTCAGCGAAGCACGCTCCAACATGTCTGTGCCACATTGAAAAAGAAAGAGGAAAACGATGGAAAAATCAAAGCGACTTTCGTGCTGCCAACATGCCGACGCCAAGCTAAGTGGATACTTAAAGGATGCCAACATAACGAAAAAAACACACAGCCCCCGACAGCTTGTTCTATTTAAACTGGAAGCAAAAATAGGGTGATACTAAATATAGCTACATGTATACTTATATATTATTATAAAGTAGAGATATTTAGACACTTTACAAGTCCTATATTAAGTCCTGGCCTTTAAAATAGACATTTTTTCACAATGGCTATTTTGAACGTGTATAACTACGGTTTGAGTTAGATTTCAAAATGTATACCAGATTATTCCTTTTTCAAACTTAGCTCCATAGCTCGGATATTTTTTGTGTGAAATCATGGAAACTTGCGAATTCGCATTACTTTCGAATATGACGTCTAGTGCCTAGTGTTATCTAGTATTGCATCTTGCGATCTGAAACTATAGTTAACATAAATGTTTACTGTCAGAAACTGCAAAAAACAATTGAAAGATTTGCCATTATTAAACCAAGCCTGGACAACGCGCGACAACATACTTCACAGCAAATAATCGCAAAGTAGCAGGAGTTGTACCTGGAAAATCTATCCGAAACAGTATTGTAGGGGACAGGAGAAGAGATTGATATGAATAGGATTCACCGTAGGCACATTGACAATAAAAAAATAAGTTTTTTTTTTAATCGCATACTAAGATACTGAGGATAGTAGTAGTAGTAGATAGAGTGGAGGGCTTGATTCCAGCCCTTGATGTCACCTAGATCTTTAAGGTCTTTTGTAACTACCCACTGTGTGGTTAGGTCAGTGGTCAGCTAGTAGCCCAGTACTTCTTACCAGACCAAATAGATCACTGACCTTCAAGTTGGGCAGATCGCTGGGTTCGAGAAAGGCTCGTCCCAGTAAACTGTGTCTTTTGGCGGCGAGACCTGGACAGCGACCAACAATGTGTATGCTGTCTTTAGGTTCCTCGCCATATATTCGGCAATCCTTGCTCTCAGTCAAGCCAAGGTTGAATAGATGAGCTCTAAGGGTCGTGTGTCCGGTAAGGAGATCGATAGGGTTCTAAGGTTCTTCTTGCTCATGTCAAGTAGGGCCTTGGTTTTCTTCTGTAGTGGTTGCTCCATCATGGCTTTTGCCTGGCGACATCCCTGACTCTGTTTCCAGGAAGCCCGATATTCCTGCTCCAAGCAGTCCCTGATGATTTTCCTACCTGTAGCGAAGGGGATCCCTACAACTGGCTCCACTGGGCATTCCAGTGTGCCCAGTTTTGCCAGTCTGTCGGCCTCTTCGTTTCCGGGTATGCCTTGGTGACCCGGTATCCATATTAGGGTGATTTTGTTGGATTTTCCCAATTTGTTGAGCTCCTGCATGCAGTCCCAGACCACAGAAGATTCTGTGGTGGCTTTAGCCAGAGCGTCCAGTGCTGCTCTGCTGTCAGAGCAGATGAGGATTTGTCTGTTTTTTACCTCAAGTCGACTTTGTAGTTTTATGCATTCCAATATGGCAAACACCTCGGCTTGGAAAACCGTAGCGTATTGTCCAAGGGGGATGCTCTTAGTTCTTTGAATGCGCTGGATAAATAAGTAAACTATAGCCATATCCATAGAAGCAGCAAACTGCGCCTGATAACATTTATAAATAACTGGCTGCAGTTCAAGTATTTTCCTTTAATATGAGGTGCATTTTTTTAACAATGAAGCAGCACTATTTTTTTAAATCGTGCAGTATGTATTCAGTACTCCTATATTCAATGTTTTTGTAGAACGCATCTTTCATTCATAAGGAAATATATGAACATACGGAAATAATCGCCTGTATTTTATAAAAATTGTATAAAGTGAATTGTGCGTTTTCTTTAATCTAAGTGCTAGAGTTACACTGAATTCAAAGAGGCCATCTCATGCAATAAACCTTAAAGCAGTGGCTTCAAATGCTAAATATATTTAAAAATATATAATAACTGGTAATTTAGTATTTGATTCCACTTATTAGAAAACTAGTTACTAATTTTAATCTTTTTATTTATTTTAAATAAATTTATCGTTTTTTTTTCTAACACATCTGGCATGACTGTATTGTGTGCGGATAGTGTCCTATTACCGGTATGGGTAAGGCCGGTAATAGACATCAGATTTTTTATACGATAGTCGGATCCGATAGTCTGATCTAAGTCATTCACGGTTAACAGCCCCGTTTCTTTTAATATTTGGTGGTGCGGTATGGAACAGAACGGGTAGCAAGGGTACTTGAAATCACTCGCATCGCCTCGTTCAGCTAGACGGGCGGCCGCCTTACTCGCATGACTAAGCTCTTCCACCAGAATGGTGCGCAATACTCAGCTGTGGAACACGCGAGCGCAAGAGCTAAAGAAGTACGTATAGTGCTCGCACTCGCTCACCAGCCAGCGCCCCTTAGTGTTCTCATTATATTGGTTATGAAATCGGAGACTATCGCAGTTGTTTGATATCTATAGGTAGGTACTAATATTATAAAGAGGTAAAGTTTGTGACGTTGTAGGAAGTAATCTCTGGATCTACTGAACCGATTTTGAAAATTATTATTTTACTAATAGAAAGCCACGTTCTTTGCGATTGTCATAGGCTATATATTCTTCCGAAAAATGAAAAGACTTTTTCGTGGTAGTTGGATTTCCAAAGTAAGTCAGAAAAAACGGTCGAACGAAAACGTTTCTAACTAACGCTCCCTATATGATTAAGTTCTAGAGAAAAGTTGTAGAGCTTGATAATGCCTACAAAAAAGTCAGCGAATGCATATTTCTAACTTTTATATTTAAGTAGCAAAAAGTAGTATTTTATATTAAAAAAATAATTTAAATCGTTAGGTCATGTTTATTGGTCATATTATCAACAAAAATAGTTTTCCCTTTTACTGCATATAATTTCATCTTTACTGCATAAATGGTTAAAGAGATAAGACACTCACCAATAAGACACTCACAAGAACACACTCACATATAACGGCAATATAGTCAAATTGGCATGCAAATACATACATACATATGCAGTAAAAATATAACCCTTCTTTTGGCAGTCAGGAAATAAATCATAGCACTCAGTACTAACCAAACCACACTCATAATTTCATCACAAGTAAAAAGTTTTACCGCCCAACGAAGTGGGCACGGGTCAGCTAGTTATAAATAATATAAAAAAGAATTTACCTCGTGAATTTACCTCGTGATTTCGGCGACGTTGCAGCCGCCGTTGTCTAGGGTAAACTAAAAGAGCTGTCAATCCGCCGTTCCGCGGGTAGGCCGCATACCGCTGCCGCCACTGCGTAGATTATAACGGTGGTGGGGGGACGGTCTCGGAGCGCGCGAATTTCGATAATCCGTCTTGCACACAACACTCACTGTATCCTGTCTTACGTCCTTGCGTTCGGCTTTCGGCGGTGGGAATATTTTAAGAAGAGGGTTCCACGTAGAAGAAAGTTTGTAACCGTCGTCTCTACTAGAGTTCGGGGCTTTTCTTATTTCAATGGCTTCCCGGATCATGTGAGGAGAGTAGAATTGTTCCTTGGATAGCACAATGGGATTTTGAAACTGCAGCCAGTGGTTACTTCCGCTATCCAATATACATATGTTCGCAGATCGCCGATTTTTCTCGCTGAACATTTTTAACAGCTTTGATGTATTCTGTTAATCGAGTGGCTACGGGCCGTTTTGTTTGTCCAACGTAGGCTAACCACAGCTGCATTCGACTTTATACACACCCGCGGTTTGCACTGGTATTACATACTTTACATGCCTTAAAAATCGAGCTATATTTTGGGTTGGCTTGAAGATCGTTTTTATAACGAATTTGTTTAGCATATTACTTATTTGATCTGTCACGCCCTTAACGTATGGCAAGAATGCTCTTGATCTGCTCAGTTTCTGGGTTTCGTCGGTATTGGATCGTGTGCGCGTCTCATTATATTTTCCTTATCCATTTCTCCTATGGACATCATTAACATGTTCCATCCGCCGCGGAAAATGCTCAGCGTCTCATAGGTCACGTTTTTTTATCTTATTTATATTGTTGAGGTTTTTTAAATTGTTAGGTATTTTAAAATATTTTTCTTTTTGTATTTGATTTTCCATTTTGTAGTTTTCAAAAGACGATTTTTAAACACTCAGTTTCTGCAAATTACTGTTTTTGAATGTTTCCAAACTTTCTTGAAAGAATTGTTTGCCGTATTTTTCGTTTTATTTTTGAAAGACCCTACACAAGCGGCAGATAGGAGTTTCACTCTATACCGAAGAGGGATTACAGAAACCGAAGCCAGACTGGACTCGAAAATAATAACCGTGTACAAAAATAACAGTTACGTCCAAGTATACCTAATATAATCATAATCCGATAGTCACCTTTTCGATATAATTCAAAATCTATTTCGATATCACTTTTCGATATATTGAAAAATGATATTCCAAGAAAGTCAGGTAGCAGGATATAGCCGCCAGCTGCTGTTAAACAATCACTGATGTTGTTCAATCAAACCCTAGATAAGCGACAACGAAGCATCTGCAGGCCTGAATTATGCCTGAATTCTGTACTTGCTCAAAGATAATTATACTTTATAGCACCTAAAATATTCAGCCGTGTTGATGACTACATAAAAACAGAAAGTAGCATTTTATTTATCGAAAAGGCTTCTTGACAGGTCGTTGAAGGACAGGGAATGCACCAAATATCTTATATAGAATTATATACCTCAATAAATTTACTCTTATACTACGTAATTTAGTATAGTATAATATAATCAATCTAACCTAATCTAAATATTAAATATATATATATATATATATATATATATATATATATATATATATATATATATATATATATATATATATATATATATATATATATATATATATATATATATATATATCTTATATATAAAATTCTCGTGTCACAATGTTCGTTCCCGTACTCCTCCGAAACGGCTTGACCGATTCTCATGAAATTTTGTGAGCATATTGAGTAGGTCTGAGAATCGGCCAACATCTATTTTTCATACCCCTTAGTGATAAGGGTTGTCCACCCTAAACATTTTTCTTTAATTTTTAGTATTTTTTTAAATTTCCTAATTTTTTTTATTATGTCGCATTAAAAAATACATACAACCCTAAATTTTTACCCTTTTATCACCAACCCTTATTTTTTAATAGCCATTTTAGTAATTTAATCATTTTTCATCCCCGGTCGATAACTGATCAATCGTCATTTAATTAGTTATCCCCGCCAGTTGTCTACAGGTGTCACTTCTTACCCAGTAAACAGCACGGAGTAGGGATGAGAACGAAGCCGGTCTCCTGTTTCTCTCACACAATAAGACTTCTCTCACTCCCTACACAGTTGTCGGCCATCATTATTGTTTATGCATCAAGTGTAGTAGTAACGTTGACAATTATTATTTTGCTATCTCAGTGTAACTCTCATATTAACTATTAATCATTCCTATTTTATTAATAATAATAAAATTATCAATTTAGAGTGTATTTTGCACGATTAGTTAATCAAGTGATTTTCATAACCCCAAAAGTACTCAACACGTGGCACGAGCTTCCACCAACAACGGCTTTTATGTTGTAAGTATATTTTTTTTTAATTAAATCGAAAATGTTGTTGGAAACGGTCAAAAAAGATTCGGTGGAATTTAATTTTTATTAAAATTGGGCAAACTTTTTTTTGTATTCATTTTTTTTTTCCATTTCTAACCATATATTTTCGATATGATTATGAAAAATAAAATTTTTCGCTTTTGTAAAACACTAATGTTTACATGAATATGTAAATGAATGTGTGTACAACCAAATATTAAATACATTATAACTAGGGCCAAAATTTTTGCCGTGATTTAATTTTAACATTTTACAATTAATGCTCTTAAGGTGACGCTATTGGCTAAATCAAATTCAACTTTCTTTTGAGACAGGCGAGGGGTGAGATGAAGCGGGGTACGATTACGGTAGGGGTATTTTTTAGCGCCCTCTATGAGTACACGGTTATAACTACTTGATTGCGCGCGACCACCGCGTAAAATTAGCGCTGTCGTCGCTCACGGCGCCATAGCGACATGTGACATCGCCATTGGGACATGCGCTCGCAACCTAAGGTCGCGGTCGGCGCCGCTGTGGAAGCAGTTTTAATCTATACTAATATTATAAAGAGGTAAAGTTTGTGATGTTGTAGGAAGTAATCTCTGGATTTACTGAACCGATTTTGAAAATTCTTTTACCAATAGAAAGCCACGTTATTTGTGAGTGTCATAGGCTATATATTAATCCGAAAAATGTAAAGACTTTTTAGTGGTAGTAGGATTTCCAAAGTAAGTCGGAAAAAACGGTCGAACGAAAACGTTTCTAACTAACGCTGCCTTAACGATGAGAGATATATGATTAAGTTCTAGAAAAAAGGCGTAGAGCTTGATAATGCCTACAAAAAAGTCAGCGACAGCATATATGTAACTTTTATATTTAAGTCACAAAAAGTAGTTTTTCAAATTAAAAAAAATAATTTAAATCGTTAGGTCATGTTTATTGGTCATATTATCAACAATTATGAATTATTATCAAAATAAGTAAACTTATCATATTAAGTGTTTAAAACAAAACACTTTTTCCTTTTACTGCATAAATAGTTAAAGAGATAATACGACATAGGTATGGAACCGCGACCGTGTCGTCTATCTATACTAATATTATAAAGAGGTAAAGATTGTGAGGTTGTAGGAAGAAATCTCTGGATCTACTGAACCGATTTTGAAAATTCTTTTACGAATAGAAAGCCACGTTATTTCTGAGTGTCATATCCTATATATTAATCCAAAAATATAAAGACTTTTTCGTGGTAGTCGGATTTCCAAAGTAAGTCGGAAAAAACGGTCGAATGAAAAGGTTTCTAACTAACGCTGCCTTAACGATGAGAGATATATGATAAAGTTCTAGAAAAAAGTTGTAGAGCTTAATAATGCCTACAAAAAAGTCAGCGACAGCATATGTCAAACTTTTATATTTAAGTCACAAAAAGTAGTTTTTTACATTAAAAAAATAATTTAAATCGTTAGGTCATGTTTATTGGTCATATTATCAACAATTATGAATTATTATCAAAATAAGTAAATTTAACGTCTCAAGTGTTTAAAACAAAAGACTTTTCCCTTTTACTGCATATAATTTTACTTTTACTGCATAAATGGTTAAAGAGATAAGATACTCACAAATAAGACACTCTCAAGAAGACACTCACAAATAACGGTAATATAGTCAAATTGGCATGCAAATACATACATACATATGCAGTAAAAATATAACCAGTCTTTTGGCAGTCAGGAAATAAATCATAGCACTCAGTACTAACCAAACCACACTCATAATTTCATAACAAGTAGGTAAAATGTTTTACCGCCCAACGAAGTGGGCACGGGTCAGCTAGTATATATATATATATATATATATATATATATATATATATATATATATATATATATATATATATATATATATATATATATATATATATATATATATATATATATATATATATATATATATATATATATATATATATATATATATATATATATATATATATATATATATATATATATATATATATATATATATATATATTGATATTTTAAGGGTGTAATATATATAAAATAAATATAGCAGCAATATTATACTGTTTTGGCCACATGGACATGACACACTCACTGACTTCCTTACAGATTTAAATAATTTCGGACCCTTAGATTTTACATACACTATATCAGAAAATCAAATTACATTCTTAGACGTTGATCTAACTCTATCCGAAGGCACCATTAAAACTGCAATTCATATAAAACCTACAAACAAAGAGCAATACCTACATTTCGATAGCTGTCATCCGTTTCATACCAAAAAGTCAATTCCATATTCAATGTCAATTCGCGGACACCGTTTAATTAATAATAAAGAAAATTTAGATAAGTACCTTTCCAATCTTAAAAAATCACTAATAGAAAGAAATTATCCTGCCTCTTTGTTAGATAAAAATATAATAAATTCCGAAACAAAATTTTCACCTAAACCTAAATTGGTTTCAAATTTAAATCAAAATAAAATCTTTCTGAGTACTACTTATTTTCCTGGCACTGAGAAACTGCGACCTATTTTAGCAGATTTATTCCCTATTATAGCTAACGACCCATCAACCAAAGGTTTGTTAGATATACCACCAATTTTATCATTTCGAAAACCTCCTAATTTAAAATCAATACTTAATAAAAATAATCGAAATTATCTTAGTAATAACAAAAATTTTGGCCTACAGCCTTGTGGTCGATCACGTTGTAAAACATGTCCATTATTAGATCGAAGCATTTATTTTACTAGTCCTAACACTCCTAATAGTTACAGAGTTCCTTTTAATAGTAGTTGCATTTCAAAAAATATTGTATATCAATTACTTTGCCAGACCTGCAATGCATTTTATATTGGGGAAACAACTACACCTCTTAGCATTAGGTTAAATAATCACAGGGCCAGCGTAGGCAATGATAGTCAACTTCCAATAGCATTGCATGCTAAGGCACACAATTTAACTTTTGATAATTGTTTTAAAGTAAAAATTATTAAGTGCCTTGGCGATAACGCTAAAGAAAGAGACGTTAAATCTTGGGAGTTGGCTTTTATAAATATTTTAGGCGCTTGCAAGGGTCCCGGTCTGAATAGGCAAAATTAATACAGTAATTATATTTGTTCAGACATATTCATTAAAAGCTTATTAATATTTTTCATTTAAAAATCATTATCAATAATGTTTTTCAAGGTCGGTTATAGTGTATTATAACGATATTGCAAAATATTATTAACCCATTTCTCTATGTTCAGTTTTTTTAAATTTAAATTTTGAAAAAATTGTTCTATCAGAAATGTCATGGAGATGAATACGACTTGTGTCGAAATATTCTCAATCATATAATTTCTTCTAAAATAAGTTACTAACATCCATTTCTGTTACAGAAACCATCCTCCTATACTTATTACATCCAAGGGCATACAGTAATTCGGCTGCAATAACTAAGAACATCATAAATTATCAATTGCGGAAACAGGTGCTGCTGCCCTAAGTATTTAAAGAGGACATTAACTATCGGTAAAATGTTTCTGGTCCACCAGGACCCCAGATAAGTAACTTTTCATGAATCTAATTTTATATATTATTGAAAATAATTTATATATATATATATATATATATATATATATATATATATATATATATATATATATATATATATATATATATATATATATATATATATATATATATATATATATATATATATATATATATATAAGATCATTATACTGACATATTTATGTATGCATGTGTATATGTATGGATTTGTGTACATATATACCTAAAACAATAATTATTTAATTTTCAAATATCGAGGAGGTACATTATTGCTTGCATATAATGAGGTGTCCTAAGTTATACGTATACTTTATGTCAGTTATGCTTCTACACCCAAGTCAGACGATACGCCATATACCCAGATGCAGTGCGGCGGTGTCGGCCCTGGCTGGTATAACGATATGTGATCGTTCTTTCAGCCGCGGAATGAGAAAACGTAGAGATAATACAAATATACTGTCTAGCTATGCCTTACGGCGAGGCACCGGGAAAGATACCCAGTGGGCACCCTCGCCCCCTGACTACCAGTTTTGAAAGCATATCACCGTCTGGAATTACCCATCAGGATACTTCCAACCTCCCGACTGGTTACGGGATCTAAGTCGCTTGCGCGATCCTCTCCCTAAAGTAGCGGTGATCGGTGTATACCGAATCTATCGCGGACCACGGCATCTTTTGCCCGGAATCGGGTAGCCGAATGGTCGTTTCAAGAGCGGCTGCCACGAGGTAAACAACCGCCCCCGCTCTATAGGAAACAATACTGTTTCCAGACTCCCTCGGCTGTCAGTCGGAATGCACAATCGATTGGCTGACGCCGCACGGTTCGCAAACTGTTAAGGAGCGCCCGAAGGTTGACTCCTAGGGGAAACTGGTCCGCAGGCCAGAGTCCTACCCGGGCTCGCACTTTTGCGTGGAGGACGCCGGATGGGTGTTGACCAATGAGTTTGGCTGACCCTAAACACATGGGTCTTAGTGGCCTAACTACAACAGGGCCCATTAGCTCCCTAAATAACACATAATGCCCAGATGCAGTCTATATTCGGCTTAGTTGGGCATGCGCTGAGCAAGGTCATGTGAATATGGTATGTCGTTTATTCACACCATTATCTATTATAACCATTTTATGAACGTCCCATGTTTATCTGAAATAAATAAATATATATTTATTAGATTATCACACTTAACGCCCTTTTACTACTAGATAATATTACGGTTTCAACCTCCCTCGACCTGAAGAAATCATCCGATTCCAGAGCACTTAATTGGGGGTGGAATACTTCGCGAAAAGTTTATTTCTTTCCCGTTTCTTTTTGCGCCGAGGATACGCCGGAACTTTTATATACAATTAAGCGAATAAACGTGTATCGCAGCATTCGTGGAGGAAAAAAACAGCTTAAGCTCCGAGCTAATGCCCATAGGATAGCGACTCCTAATGCCCACCTAAGCTCGGATAAATAAATCACATTATTTTATCCTTCAGTTCTAATTCATCGTGGATCCCGGTTTTAGCCATGTGATTACGCAAATAAATTGGTCTCTGTGTGTAATTTCTTTTTAAGGCGACATGACACGTGGGAACGACCATATAGGAAGAATTTTAGTTTTATCAGTTTTTTTTAAAAATATAAGCAATAATTTCAAAGTTTATAAGCAAATTCCTCGATAAGAAACAAATTTAAAATTTGGATTCAAAAAAGTTTCTCATTGCCTTAGCCAAAAAATCGGTTGTGTCACCCCAAGACTTTCCTGACTAGTATCCGGGGAGGTGCGAAAAAACAGCGACATTTTTTACTCTAGTACCCCAAATTTGTATGGCAGGTACCCCAAACGTTGGTCGTAAGTACCCCAAAAACTAATAGGTTCTTCCGATGGTTAACAGAAGCTTCTATGCCAAATTTTAACTTAGACAGATTAAGCGTCTGGGCGCTATCGCGGAAACAATTTTTTCGCCGGGAACCCCAAATTTGTATGGGAGGTACCACAACCGTAGGGCGTAGGGACTCCAAAAACTAATGGGTTCCTCCGACGGTTAACAGAAGCTTATATACCAAATTTCAGCTCAATCCGATTAAGCGTCTGGGCGCTATCGTGGAAGAATACATACATACAGACATACAGACATACAGACATACAGACATACAGACATACAGACATACAGACAGACAGAGATCGGTCTGGAAATAGTCTCAATCGTCTCAGGGAGTCTCAAAATATATATTCCCATCTTCATCTCAAAATTTTTTTTTAGCGCGATCACAATACTTTCCTTTCCGATAGGTCGTCAGGAAAGTAAAAAGGCTGACTTCGAAAACTGTGTAAGCAATGTAAGCGGTGAGTGTGTTTTATTTTAATTTCATTATATGGATTGGTTAATTCTCTATGGTTGGGGTTAGCCACATTTATTTTATTTAGGCCCTAAATTAGTTACAATTAATTAAAACGTGAGAGCGCTCTGAGAGTTACGCTAAATATGCTTTTGCTATTAACACCCTTATACCACCACTGCGTAAAGATAGTTATTCTGTGATAGCGCTGCGATAGAAAGTTTAGTATGCGCCTGGTCGCCAGCGCGAGCGGACGTGGAATCGGGCCTGACGCTTCGTCTTTGCTGGATTTTTTTTTGGTCAAACCCTACAAAATTGACCCCGCCTATTTATTCGCGTGTTCGCTCATTTCGGATATTTTTCTCAGATCTCATGTCGCCGAAGTTGTGTAGCTCATAACCCTCAAATATACCGCAGTCGGTATCACCTCTAATGTATATTCAAAAAGACCATAAGGTCTGCCGGTTAACCTTATAAGAATTACCATCTACTTTTCTTGCAAGGAAAGTATTGTGATCGCACTTCTGTGTGTCAGTATGTCTGTGTGTATGTGTATATTACTTAACGATAGCGCCCAAACGCTTTATCCGATTGAGCTGAAATTTGGCATGCAGGCATCATTTGTTCATGGTAAAAGTTTAAAAGATTGTAGTTGAAATCAAAATATAGATTGAAGATCCACCGGAGCGCGCGCTAGTCTTACTTCTATCTTGAAATAATACAGTTAAAAACCTGAAATTTGGTATGTATGTGCCGAAATTATTATACTTTGTGAAATTTTAGTTGGGATATCTTGTATACGAGCGAAGCAAATATTTTTTAAATACCCCGTAATTAAGAAAATACTGAATCATTTTGGAAAAAGACAATTTTAAAACTACGAAAATACTACAAAAACAAGCGACTCTCGTTCTTTGATAATTCTTATTGGAATTATCAAATTAACCATTTACAAAAAGTATAATATTAAAAGAAATGGCAAAAAAAATCCTCTTTCATTCACTGGCTAGTGCTGCCCAACTGTAATATACCCGTTCCAGGGCAAGCAATTTATATTTGTACATTTAAAACGAGGGTCGATGAACCAACCAAACACAATAATAATATTAATTAAAATATGTATATATATATAATAATAATAAATATATATAATAATAAAAATTTAATTAAAATTACAATATTATATAGGAAATAGAAATACTAAATACATTAGAATACACATATACACACATACATACATATAAAAACAATATATGTTAAGTCAACTTCAACTTATTCTACTACATCGATCATGGCATAGATAGATAAACGCTCTTCTTGCAACAGCCATTTATTTATTTTGCTTTTAAACATAATATGACAATTGGGGCTGGTTTTTATGTCACTGCTTAATTTATTTTAAAGTCTTGTAGCTATGAAAGAGTAGTGTCGCTGTCCAAAAGTCGTCTTCATCATAGGTACATTCAAATTATCACTTAGGAGTTGTCTAGTAGGTTTCGTGTGCGTAATACCAAAAGATTTATTTTGTTTGGCCACGAAAACCCAACGTACTGCAGTTTTAATAAATAATAACCTAGGATCCAAAACTTGAGCCTCTTTAAAGAGTTCATTAGAAGAATATTGATATGGTTTGCGATGCATGCGTTAGAAGGGGCGTCAGGAGAGTTTTGCAGCACCCACCCCATCCAATTATACCATAGTTAATAAGGGTTTCACATAATGTAAAATACACTATGATTAGCGTCCTGCGATCCAGAACACTCCTCATCTCTTTGAAAGTATAACCAAGGGTTTTCACTTTCTTTGACACTGCATTGACTTGCTCTTCTCATCGCAATTTATTGTCAACTACAATGCCTAGGTATTTGACTGTGGGGGATCTCTTTAGTGGTGCACAATTACAAGAGGTTTCAGAGTGACATTTGTGAATAGTTACGTAGTGATTAACTGTTGGCTGACCCCTGTTAAAGGGGTCAGCCAACAGTTAATCACTAAAAGTCAATAGCTGGTTTTACTCACATTTAGTGTTAGTTTTGCAGTTTCTAGCCAATCACGAATCTCATTCATGCCCAAATTTGCTTTTGTGAGAGTATACCGTCCCAATTTGATTCCTTAAAAATAACTACATTTCGTTGGTATTGCTCAGTTCATTTTTCGTTCAGACGAAAATATTCTTCTTACGACATTCATTTTCTTTAGTGGGTTTCCATACCGCCTTATCTAGAGGGTTTAAACTTCGAAGATGATAGACCAATTACTCAGGATGCGTAAAGTATTGGACTAAAATTTGCTTTTTCTTCCGATATTCTTCTTTATATTCCGTGGGCTAATATTACGCCCTATTTGAAGTGCTATCAAAGATACCCAAGAACTCAGGATGTATGAAATTTCGGACTTTTTCCAATATTCTCTTCTTCCGTGGGTTCCTATCCCGTCTTATCTAAAGTGCTTTATCTCTGAAGAAGATAGACCAAGTACTCTGGATGTATAAAGTTTCGGACTAAAATATTCTTCTTTTTCTGTCATATTCTTCCGTGAAATCCTATCCCGCCTTATTAAGAGTGCTTTAAAATATACCGAAGTACTCAGGATGTAGAAAATTTGAGAGGAAAATGCTTTACTTCTTCCCATGTTCTTCTTCTTCAGTGAGTTCCTATTCTGCCTTATCTAGAATGCTTTAACTTCGAAGAAAATGGACCAAGTACTCAGAATGTCTAAAGTTCGGGGGGTCGTTTTGGGGGGAATGGGGGTGGGGGAGTTTGGGGGTTGGAGGGGTGGGTTAGAGGAGGGAGGCGTAAAGGGGGTTAAGGAGAGGGTGTTTTGGGAAAGGTTTTGGGGTGGGGTTCAGGGGACGAGGGTTTGTGGGGTAGCGTTGGAGGGAGGTGGGTTGGGGTGGGGTTGGGGGAGGCGTGGGTGTGTTGAGCGGTTGGTGGGGGTTAAGGGGTTTGACGCGCGTAGAGGGGGGTGTGTTTGCGGGGGTCTGCTTTCCGGGAAAGTCTTGGGGAGATTTATCCGATTTTTTAAATGTGGGGCAGAGTAAAAGTCATAATTCAACAAATCATTTCCTCTATCCTACCTCCCTCCTCTCAAAATTACGAAATCGGTTAAGCATAGGGCGCGCTAGTCATACTTAAATCTCGAAGTATTAGACTTAGAGACTTGAAATATTAGTTAAATATGTAAATATAATATTTAAAAAGTAAGGCCCTAAAAAGCGCAGACGCTTGCGGTGCGTGACTCGTGCGTGGCTTATGGTAACCTGCGTTCGCAATTTGATTTTTAAATTGAATGAGATTACTCGCGTTCGAAATACAAATTTCTTTGCCTTGCGTGGAATAGTAATATTAATTTTCGCTAACATCCCATTGGCTTTATTTATAAAATATTTATTCAGACAAAAGTCCCTGGCTACTTGCCGGAAAAGACATGGTGTAACACAACCGATTTTTTCCCACTTGATGAATGTTATATTTCGTTATTATTTGAGAAATCACATATTCTGCCATAAGTGTTAAATTTTTCGTTTTCCCGAGTAAAACAGCTGCTGGGTAATATTAAAAATATATATTTTTTGCGGGCTACGTTGTTTACCCTTTTTCCAATCATATATCGAGTGGGCGAAATCAATACAAAAACTTGGTAATGAGATACGGGAAACTCGCGCGCGCTCCTCACCCGGTTCGATGTGTAAAACGTACACGTACTCAAACACAACAAACAAAATTGCGAGCGGCTGAAATTACGTACAAATATTCGCGGAGCCTCTTTTAATATGCAGGAGCTTCCGCCGCGAGTTCTTATTTACATGCTTTTTATTAAATCTTAAATCCGAGAGAGGATTTTCGCGGAGTCGGACGAGGCAATTTTTGTACGGGAGCTACGTTTTCGGCTGTAATGGTGAATAATTAAAATTTGTAGGAACCACAGCCCCTCGCATAAAAAATAAATTAAGTCGTTGCGGAAGACAATGTGTTGCTCGCCGTCGCCTTAAATGACAATATTAAACATTTTATTTTGGTTTGCAAAAGGATACGCTTTGTTTTTGAGATGTGGATGAAGGGCGATCGTTCGCTAGCGATAAAGGGATCCCATTAAACCTACATTGCACTGTCGAAAGTGGTGCTCATCCAGGCATACATCTCATTTAAAATAAGCATATCACAATCCAGTCCGGGAAAACCTTCCAGCTATGTAAGTGGCTTTTATTATTTTTATTTTTTCATCAAAGTGTCATCCTTTAAACAAATTCTTAAAAAAAAACTTTTACAAAAAACCAATCAAATATTAACAATATTATACAATTTTATCTTATGTTTTAAACTCTTGTAAATATCATATAGCCTTAAGTATAAACTTCTCGACCAGAAATTACGATTTATATCTTATTTCATGGCAATGAGCAAATGAAGTATTTTATTTTTATTTTTATTTAATGGCTGGCTGATAGCGAGCCCAGCAATAGTATATCCTCCTTTTAAAGAGTGGATATATTCGAATTTCAAATCGAATTTTCGGTATGTCATTCCGCATTTAAGAGACGATTCATTGTGATTTTTTTCATTGTTTTTGCTTTAATTGTCTTTAATAACGACATTTTATTTTGGTTTGCAAAATGATACGCTTTGTTTTTGAGATGTGGATTAAGGGCGATCGTTCGCTAGCGATAAAGGGATCCCATTAAACCTACATTGCACTGTCGAATGTGTTGCTCATCCAGGCATACATCTCATTTAAAAAAAGCATTTCCCAATCCAGTCCGGGAAACCTTCCAGCTATGTAAGTGGCTTTTAATATTTTTATTTTTTCATCAAAGTGTCATCCTTTAAGGCGACGACTATTGTCAACGGCTTTGGGCGATTGGGCGGAGCCAACGCGTGATAAGAGAACTGGAAATGCCGCGCGCGCCGAGAGCGGCTTGTAGAGTGACCATACCTACGTACGAAAATAGTGTACCTTCAAGATTCAAAGGTATTAAATAAATAAAAGTACGTATTGTGAAATAATAATCGGATTTGTATTGTAATCATTTTATTATTGTTAGAAAATTTGGTAAACAAGAATTACGTAATTACGTAAACAAAAACGCCCGCAATTAGCAAAAAAACATAGCATAAAGGTAATAAAAAACATAGGATAATGAACTAGTCGATCCTAGGCATACGAGGAATATGATCATTAGAGATCCCTCTTATATAGTTAGTGCTATACAGGGGCGCAAATAGAAAAGGGATGAGGAAAAAAAACAAGAAACGAAAAATGACGATTTTGAATGAAGTCAATAAAGACGAAGACACGCTTCGTAATCAAAGTCCTGGTATAGTTGCTGAATCGGCAAAAGGTGTTGTGGCACTGCGTCTCTGGTCATCATTTTGGGACTGAGGCCTTGTGAGGTGGATATTCATCCCCAGTCGAGAGGGTCCTGTCCGGCTCCCAGCCATTTATGCACCTGGAACAGAATTGACAGTTGAAGAGAAAATGACGAAAGACAATTTATATGTTTAGAAATATAGAGTAGAGCTGTATACGAGCTGTATAAGAACGATTTAATTTGGTACCTGATAGCTGGTAGGTGCGGTAGAATTGACGGGTAGCCTCTCTTGTACTCAACCTGGCGAGATTGAAGCTCGTTTTGGCTGCAGCCCTCTCGAATAGATGATACCGCAGCTCATCAAGGCTCTGGATGTCGTATTCGGGGTTGCCACTGTACAGAGAAACTACCAAATCTGGTCCCCTGCTGCTGCTATCTCATCAGGTGTAGAGGTGGTGTCAAGAGAAATAGCAGCTTTCTTTCCGAGGTCCGAGTGTTTTTGGAGTATGAAAAACATTTTTATCTTCCCTTGTCCGAAGAAGCAAGATGCCGAGTCACACCCACTGAAGGTGTGGATGAAAAGAAAAATGTCCGGTTTTGATGTTACGTTGAAGAGGTGATTCTGGAATAGATCACATCTGCAGCATTGTGTATTACACGTTTCTTGAAATAAAACGTCACGATGGCGTGAGATCCCAGTGAGGATTATAAACAAGTCCATGTCCTCGCCAGCGTCTAACACTATATCATAGGAAGAGACAAAAGTGACAGCTGTAGTGATTATGAGCCTGTCAGCATCTTCCTTAGCATGCAGTACCCGAATATGTTAAGCTTTTCCATTCTCGTTTTCAGCAGGTCGGTGAAACGAATTTTACTTTGTCGTTTAATAAGAAATTCTCTTGTGAAACCTGAGCCTTAGTATTTTTATCAAATATTATTTCCGGAGATTTCAGAGCTCTTCGTGCCTTTTTGTGTAGGATCTGTTGGGTATCCATCGAAAACTACTGCCACGATTGAACCGTAATAAGCAGTGGTGCACTGGGTGTATTTGTCAGCTATTGAAGCAAATGATGAGCTTCGACACACGTGTGTGGTGTGTGTGCGTGTGTGTGTTTGTGCATGTGTTGGTGTGTGTGTGTGTGTGTGTGTGTGTGTGTGCGGTGTTCGTGTGGGTTTTTCGATTGGTAACTGAATTTAAAACTCATCAAAAATCAGTACTTTTTCAGCAGCTATACTAGGACTTTGATCATGAAGTGTGTCTTCGTCTTTATTGACTTCATTCAAAATCGTCATTCTTCGTTTTTTGTCTGTGTTTTTTTCTTTTCTTTTTCCTCTTCCATTTTCCTTTTGCGCCCCTCTATAGCACTAACTATATAAGATGGTTCTCTAATTATCATATTCCTCGTATGTCTAGGATCTACCAGTTCAGGAAGCATGCAATCTGTGTAGAACTTAATCAACTTATTTTTCATTTTAGTTTCCCAAAAGGTGCAATCCTTGTAAATTAATTATATTTTTACAGGAAACTTATCCCCAGACCAAATACCAAGCATACACTTAGATCTTCTTGTTACATGCAATTTCCTCTGTATTTGATACCACCAACTATGTTCTTTGTTTATTATATAATTACCGTTCTGTATTTTTTTGTAGAACGATATCTTTTTTTCATGAATAGCTTTTTCTAATCCTAGTTTGTAAGCTGTGATTGGACATTTTATTTCAACAATTGTATTTTCATCAATGATACCGTCTGGTGACGCACCAAGAAATGGTACTTCCTCATCAAGAAAAAGTCCACTCGGGTCTATTTTCACATTCTCTTGTTTTGACAACTGTTTTTTTGCAATATTTTCATTGTCCGAAATTATCGAAATTTAACCGAAATTCCGAATTTCAAATGTCAAAATGTCAAGTGCGAAATTCGAACTTGAATGTTAAATTCGTAATTCGAAGTAGAATGTCAAGTTCGAAATTCGAAGTAAAATGTCAAGTTCGAAATTCGAAGTAGAATTTCAAGTTCGAAATTCGTAGTAGAATGTCAAGTTCGAAATTCGAAGTAAAATGTCAAGTTCGAAATTCGAAGTAGAATTTCAAGTTTGAAATTCGTAGTAGAATGTTAAGTTCGAAATTCAAAGCACAATTTCAAGTTTGGAATTCGAAGTACAATCTCAAATTCGAAATTCGAAGTAGCATTTCAAGTTTAAAAACTGACACATTTAAAAAAATACTGTCTTTACCTACAGCGTTACAAAATCAGTCAGTGAGTCAGGGATGCGCGTAACTATGTTATAAGTAGGTTTATTATTATTACTACAAAATTTTTGGCTAAAAACCACAATTATCTTTTTGCAACAAAAACAACCCCCTCCAACCAAAGTATAATTTACGTCATACATACTACGAAAACCCAAATTAAATTTTGTCGCTTTATGAATGAATTTAGTAAACCGATGGTTCAACTTATATTTGTACTTCAGGTTTCATATATAAATCGGCCCTAAATCGATTTTCAAATTCAATATTCAAGTTTGATATTTGATTTCAAAATAATATTCTGATTCCGACAGTTCTGATAAAACTTTAAAGTTCTGATAAAACATAATTATTGTTCGAATTACACTAAAATCAAAATATTAAATTAGGTATGCATTTACCTGTGAGCATTACCTTTTGATGTAGTTTTGTTTACCTACACTGTTTACTCACCTCGTCTGTGAATTTACATCTTCAGAATTAGTGTTGTTTCGTATTCGCCTAAAATGAAAACAGTAATAACGTCAGTTTATAAAATAAAAGAAGTAATTTATTTTATGTGTTGATTAGTTAAATTGTTGCACGAATCCTATTCGTGTGGTCACCCCAATTTGACGTCAGGCAAAGAGCATCAGAGTAGACAAATGGTAATAATATACACGTAATAATACACTAATACACGTTACTTACCTTAATAATCTATTTTTCTCTAATATACTGCGATTAAGTTTTAAAAATTTTGAGTTTCTGGCCATTTTGTTTTTAATTAACGTAATTTTTTCGTTCGGAGCGCAGCGTCAGCATCCACCCGTGACAGTGGTCGCAGTCGTACTGAGTGTCGTCGCCGGCGAGGCCCGCTTTATAACTCGCGTACCAATTTTGTTCGAATAAGCAAAATCGGATATTATTCTTTGACTTTTCGAAAAAAATCACAGATAACAAGATAGATAATTAAATTATCTTTAAAATGGTGTAGGTTACATAATAATACACTAGATAGTAGTTGCGTAATTATCGTTCTTGTGTTCGGTTAGACCTCATTTCCCAAATTAATTACACTATGTAATATAAACAAAATCTAAAATATTCACAGATTAGAATATTGGGTATATATTCTTGTTTAACATATATTTTTTTCGAATCGTAAGCAGTACTCGTTTAGACGTAATTATCAGTTTAAAATCATTAAAGTCGTATATCAGCGCCTTAAACGAATTATTAAAAAAAGAAATTTTAAAAACCAATCACATATTAACTATATATATATATATATATATATATATATATATATATATATATATATATATATATATATATATATATCGACACCTTAAAGGTAAAACTGAATAAGTAACAATTTACTAATTTGGAGTAATTGCGAAAAAACTATTTTAGCCTGTGTTATTTCCCATAGAAAATGAACTAATTACACATAGCTGAATTTTTGGTACAATTTAAGAATGATAATGACCTTTCAAACCTGTATTACAAAAATATACATTTAGTTTTAGTTAAGTGACAAAAAAATCAAATGTACCTGTTCATTTTTTCTTCTAAAATGAGAGAACTGTTTAAGAGTACTTACAAAGGAACAATGAAAACAATTCAAGTTATAATTAACAGTATTTTAATTGACAAAAGTTACATTATTAAACTTAATCACTATCACATTCTTCATCAGAAGTTGGTTCTGGTAGACGATCGATAATGTCAGTAGCCGGTAATGACTCATACCAGGAATGAAGCTCCTGTGGTATCAGTCCACTACGGCAAAGCTTCATCAAGTCTCCTTTCTTAGCGTTCGAAATAGGCAACATTTTTCTGTAGACCTGTTTCAGCTCAGCATCATTATTATTCAGGTTGTTTTGCTTAGAATTGCGACTGTTTCTAGACACTTCAATCTTTTTATAGGCAGAATGGTGGTCATATCTATAAAACAGAATTTGAGGCGATGCTTTTTCAAACTTTAGGCATTTTATGTTCAGCCAGGATACCATTTCACCGTTTTCATCTTTATTCCTATTATTTATTGTAGTTGAAGCTAGGCTATTCAAATCTTTAAAGTCGCTAAATTTTAATTCAACCACTTTATAGGGTTCTTTTGACTCACCTCGTTTAGATTTTGGCTGTCTAAGGTTACTGCGCTTGGACCGTGCATTTTTAAAAATTTCCAACCAATCTTTCATCATAAAGACTGACCGATATCGCTTCTCATACTCTATCGCAGCATGCATACTATCTGCATCCATGTGGGAATGGCCAGACTCCAAAAACTTCAGTTCAATTTTCTCAAGATGAGTATGTTGCACAGCATGCAAAAGAACTGCTGCGACCATTTGGTTACGGTTCTGACCACCGTATGTGTCCGAGAACAGTGAAATTTCAGTCACTGAGGTTGGTAATTGTTTAATATACATGAGAAGAATTGAGCCTATTTCATTACTGCCTCTTTTGCCATTCATTTCGTTCCATGTATAGCAATATGCGTTTTTTCCTTCCCCTTCATATATGGTAAGGTTGTATACACAAATTTTTCTTGTATAGTAAAACTGTGACTCGCCCGAGGAAGGTATTTGAAGAACACTTTGTAAGTCGAAACTGGCAGTCACAAAGATATCACTGTTCCTGCTTCTTAGCTTGTCAGTAGCCATTGCCTCATTGCAATCATCTTTACGTCTTTTGTGCAAAGCGTATTCCTCTTGGAGATCTTCTTTGCGCTCATCTTCTGCACAACTGTACTTGTTGCATGTGGGGCACTGGTCCTTTTTAGGTTTAAAAAATGATAAATTGTACGATGTACAAAATGTACATCTGTATGTAAATTCACTGACCTGTCTCACGTTTCTCTCTTTACACAGTTCTGTGTACAGCTCATACATCTTCAATATAGAAAGTTTAGAGTCTAGATAATTTTTTTTTGATTTTTTCCTTACATAATGGGATTCCATAGCAGGGAAGCTCTCAATATGCTCCTTTACCAACGTCAATTGTTCTGCTGACGTTTTGTTACCCGGTTCTTTCCTTCCTCTTTTGTCCTCACCTCCAAATAGACCGGTGGATGGATCTTTGCCGAGAATTGCTGTCTCTATGGGACGATGTGAAATACATAGTGTATTTTTGAAAAAATTCAAACACACTCTGAAACGACCCTTGACTTTTTGTAGATAGTAAACTTTAGAAATAGATCTCGCAGACTCACTTGATGCATCAACTTTACGACGCTTTGGTGTAAGCAAATCTATATGTTTTAATAAAAAGTCTTTTTGTCTGTTGTTATCACCCAGCGCCCAAAAAAATTTGCATATTTCTTTTCTTTCATATTCATAAAAATTTGTGCTACAATTGTACCTACAATTCGCACAGTTTGTGTACTTTGGCAGTTTAGCAGCACACTGCTTTTTTTTGTTATGGTATGGTAAACATTTAGACCGTTGTACTTTGATCAAATTAGTCTTCCATGTAGAAGGGTTTTTCGTTCTCCAGCGTGTTGGAACTCTAACCTTTTCTTTATCGATCCTTTCATCTTCAGAATCAGTTATACTTTGTACCTGAAAAGACTGATCCATCACTATATCATCGGAAGAAGTCTCGTCTTCGCTATCTGAGTAATTAACTAATATGGTTTTTATCACACATGCTTGCTCTCTCAGATCACGCTCCATCTGACAATCACTCGGTCCGGCGATTGGTGGAATGGCCTCCAATTGTGTCACATTTTGGTTTGTTAGTTCCGGTCGGTACTGAAACAATATGCGAGTAAACATTAAAAAGGAGAATGTGGTACGTATAACTGGGCACTGATAATCAGGTGCACTGTTGCTGTTGCTATTACAGATATGTACACGTAGACCTAATTAATGTACTCGTACTAACGTTTTCGATATAGATGAGCCCATCGCTTTCCATCGCAAGATCACTCGGTCCGGCGATTGGTGGAGTGGCCACCAATTGTGTCATACTTTGGTTTGTTAGTTCCGGTCGGTACTGAAACAATATGTGGGAAAACATCATAAAGGAGAATGTTGTACGTAATGACCCAGTACTAATAATCCGACACACTGTTTCTACTACGGATAGTTACACGTTCACTTAATTAATGTACTAACGTTTTCGGGATTGATGAGTCCATTGGCTTCCATCGGACGGTCACTCACTCTAGGGATTGACCGAATGGCCTCCAATTGTGTCACGTGTTGGTATGTTAGTTCCGGTCGGTACAGAAACAATATGCGAGAAAACATTATAAAGGAGTATGTTGTACGCAATCAATCAACAGCACTGACAATCAAGCACACGGGTGTTATTACAGATAGGTACATGTTTACTTAATTAATGTACTAACGTTTTCGAGATTGATGAATTCATTGCCATCCATTGGACGGTCACTCACTCCGGGGATTGGTAGAATGGTCTCCAATTGTGTCACATTTTGATATGTTTCTCCAGTTGACACTAAAATAATATAGGGGACAACATTATGAAAGAGAATGCTTTACAAATTCGCCAAGCACTGACAAACAG
>OX155960.1:13307001-13352001 GCA_944548615.1 Micropterix aruncella
GATGTAAGTGGCTTTTATAATTATTTACTTTATAATCATCTTATTGATCAATTCTAAAAAGAATATATACACAAAACTATCAAATATTTCAAAATATTGAATTTTTACATATTTTATGTTTCGTTCATTGTAAATAATCCATTTAGGTTAAAGGTAATCTTTCCAACTAATAGGAAAGAGCTGACTGCTTCCTTTCATTGATATGAGGGCATGTCACGCTTTTAGTTTTAAGTTTTCAGCTGAATATTGATCGCAGCTTCTTTATATCGCACCTTTAGAAAATAAAAAAACGAAATTCGAAATTTTAAATTCTTCCATCTGTCAAGTAGCTCGTCTTGTCTTGTTATTTCCCTCGAAATAATAGGAAATTGAGTGAGTTTACGTATAAAGAAGGATTGTAGCTTAATTTTTGAGATAATTGGATGAAGGGTGAGCGTTTACTAGTTGAAAAATGGGCCCAACTTAAACCTACTCCTCTTTCCGCAAGAGAGAGGCATTCATCATTCTCGTTAACACCTAAAGCATTCCCGAATCCGATCAAGGGAATCCTTCGTCACGATGTAAGTGGCTTTTATAATTATTTACTTTATAATCATCTTATTGATCAATTCTAAAAAGAATATATACACAAAACTATCAAATATTTCAAAATATTGAATTTTTACATATTTTATGTTTCGTTCATTGTAAATAATCCATTTAGGTTAAAGGTAATCTTTCCAACTAATAGGAAAGAGCTGACTGCTTCCTTTCATTGATATGAGGGCATGTCACGCTTTTAGTTTTAAGTTTTCAGCTGAATATTGATCGCAGCTTCTTTATATCGCACCTTTAGAAAATAAAAAAACGAAATTCGAAATTTTAAATTCTTCCATCTGTCAAGTAGCTCGTCTTGTCTTGTTATTTCCCTCGAAATAATAGGAAATTGAGTGAGTTTACGTATAAAGAAGGATTGTAGCTTAATTTTTGAGATAATTGGATGAAGGGTGAGCGTTTACTAGTTGAAAAATGGGCCCAACTTAAACCTACTCCTCTTTCCGCAAGTGAGAGGCATTCATCATTCTCGTTAACACCTAAAGCATTCCCGAATCCGATCAAGGGAATCCTTCGTCACGATGTAAGTGGCTTTTATAATTATTTACTTTATAATCATCTTATTGATCAATTCTAAAAAGAATATATACACAAAACTATCAAATATTTCAAAATATTGAATTTTTACATATTTTATGTTTCGTTCATTGTAAATAATCCATTTAGGTTAAAGGTAATCTTTCCAACTAATAGGAAAGAGCTGACTGCTTCCTTTCATTGATATGAGGGCATGTCACGCTTTTAGTTTTAAGTTTTCAGCTGAATATTGATCGCAGCTTCTTTATATCGCACCTTTAGAAAATAAAAAAACGAAATTCGAAATTTTAAATTCTTCCATCTGTCAAGTAGCTCGTCTTGTCTTGTTATTTCCCTCGAAATAATAGGAAATTGAGTGAGTTTACGTATAAAGAAGGATTGTAGCTTAATTTTTGAGATAATTGGATGAAGGGTGAGCGTTTACTAGTTGAAAAATGGGCCCAACTTAAACCTACTCCTCTTTCCGCAAGTGAGAGGCATTCATCATTCTCGTTAACACCTAAAGCATTCCCGAATCCGATCAAGGGAATCCTTCGTCACGATGTAAGTGGCTTTTATAATTATTTACTTTATAATCATCTTATTGATCAATTCTAAAAAGAATATATACACAAAACTATCAAATATTTCAAAATATTGAATTTTTACATATTTTATGTTTCGTTCATTGTAAATAATCCATTTAGGTTAAAGGTAATCTTTCCAACTAATAGGAAAGAGCTGACTGCTTCCTTTCATTGATATGAGGGCATGTCACGCTTTTAGTTTTAAGTTTTCAGCTGAATATTGATCGCAGCTTCTTTATATCGCACCTTTAGAAAATAAAAAAACGAAATTCGAAATTTTAAATTCTTCCATCTGTCAAGTAGCTCGTCTTGTCTTGTTATTTCCCTCGAAATAATAGGAAATTGAGTGAGTTTACGTATAAAGAAGGATTGTAGCTTAATTTTTGAGATAATTGGATGAAGGGTGAGCGTTTACTAGTTGAAAAATGGGCCCAACTTAAACCTACTCCTCTTTCCGCAAGTGAGAGGCATTCATCATTCTCGTTAACACCTAAAGCATTCCCGAATCCGATCAAGGGAATCCTTCGTCACGATGTAAGTGGCTTTTATAATTATTTACTTTATAATCATCTTATTGATCAATTCTAAAAAGAATATATACACAAAACTATCAAATATTTCAAAATATTGAATTTTTACATATTTTATGTTTCGTTCATTGTAAATAATCCATTTAGGTTAAAGGTAATCTTTCCAACTAATAGGAAAGAGCTGACTGCTTCCTTTCATTGATATGAGGGCATGTCACGCTTTTAGTTTTAAGTTTTCAGCTGAATATTGATCGCAGCTTCTTTATATCGCACCTTTAGAAAATAAAAAAACGAAATTCGAAATTTTAAATTCTTCCATCTGTCAAGTAGCTCGTCTTGTCTTGTTATTTCCCTCGAAATAATAGGAAATTGAGTGAGTTTACGTATAAAGAAGGATTGTAGCTTAATTTTTGAGATAATTGGATGAAGGGTGAGCGTTTACTAGTTGAAAAATGGGCCCAACTTAAACCTACTCCTCTTTCCGCAAGAGAGAGGCATTCATCATTCTCGTTAACACCTAAAGCATTCCCGAATCCGATCAAGGGAATCCTTCGTCACGATGTAAGTGGCTTTTATAATTATTTACTTTATAATCATCTTATTGATCAATTCTAAAAAGAATATATACACAAAACTATCAAATATTTCAAAATATTGAATTTTTACATATTTTATGTTTCGTTCATTGTAAATAATCCATTTAGGTTAAAGGTAATCTTTCCAACTAATAGGAAAGAGCTGACTGCTTCCTTTCATTGATATGAGGGCATGTCACGCTTTTAGTTTTAAGTTTTCAGCTGAATATTGATCGCAGCTTCTTTATATCGCACCTTTAGAAAATAAAAAAACGAAATTCGAAATTTTAAATTCTTCCATCTGTCAAGTAGCTCGTCTTGTCTTGTTATTTCCCTCGAAATAATAGGAAATTGAGTGAGTTTACGTATAAAGAAGGATTGTAGCTTAATTTTTGAGATAATTGGATGAAGGGTGAGCGTTTACTAGTTGAAAAATGGGCCCAACTTAAACCTACTCCTCTTTCCGCAAGTGAGAGGCATTCATCATTCTCGTTAACACCTAAAGCATTCCCGAATCCGATCAAGGGAATCCTTCGTCACGATGTAAGTGGCTTTTATAATTATTTACTTTATAATCATCTTATTGATCAATTCTAAAAAGAATATATACACAAAACTATCAAATATTTCAAAATATTGAATTTTTACATATTTTATGTTTCGTTCATTGTAAATAATCCATTTAGGTTAAAGGTAATCTTTCCAACTAATAGGAAAGAGCTGACTGCTTCCTTTCATTGATATGAGGGCATGTCACGCTTTTAGTTTTAAGTTTTCAGCTGAATATTGATCGCAGCTTCTTTATATCGCACCTTTAGAAAATAAAAAAACGAAATTCGAAATTTTAAATTCTTCCATCTGTCAAGTAGCTCGTCTTGTCTTGTTATTTCCCTCGAAATAATAGGAAATTGAGTGAGTTTACGTATAAAGAAGGATTGTAGCTTAATTTTTGAGATAATTGGATGAAGGGTGAGCGTTTACTAGTTGAAAAATGGGCCCAACTTAAACCTACTCCTCTTTCCGCAAGTGAGAGGCATTCATCATTCTCGTTAACACCTAAAGCATTCCCGAATCCGATCAAGGGAATCCTTCGTCACGATGTAAGTGGCTTTTATAATTATTTACTTTATAATCATCTTATTGATCAATTCTAAAAAGAATATATACACAAAACTATCAAATATTTCAAAATATTGAATTTTTACATATTTTATGTTTCGTTCATTGTAAATAATCCATTTAGGTTAAAGGTAATCTTTCCAACTAATAGGAAAGAGCTGACTGCTTCCTTTCATTGATATGAGGGCATGTCACGCTTTTAGTTTTAAGTTTTCAGCTGAATATTGATCGCAGCTTCTTTATATCGCACCTTTAGAAAATAAAAAAACGAAATTCGAAATTTTAAATTCTTCCATCTGTCAAGTAGCTCGTCTTGTCTTGTTATTTCCCTCGAAATAATAGGAAATTGAGTGAGTTTACGTATAAAGAAGGATTGTAGCTTAATTTTTGAGATAATTGGATGAAGGGTGAGCGTTTACTAGTTGAAAAATGGGCCCAACTTAAACCTACTCCTCTTTCCGCAAGAGAGAGGCATTCAACATTCTCGTTAACACCTAAAGCATTCCCGAATCCGATCAAGGGAATCCTTCGTCACGATGTAAGTGGCTTTTATAATTATTTACTTTATAATCATCTTATTGATCAATTCTAAAAAGAATATATACACAAAACTATCAAATATTTCAAAATATTGAATTTTTACATATTTTATGTTTCGTTCATTGTAAATAATCCATTTAGGTTAAAGGTAATCTTTCCAACTAATAGGAAAGAGCTGACTGCTTCCTTTCATTGATATGAGGGCATGTCACGCTTTTAGTTTTAAGTTTTCAGCTGAATATTGATCGCAGCTTCTTTATATCGCACCTTTAGAAAATAAAAAAACGAAATTCGAAATTTTAAATTCTTCCATCTGTCAAGTAGCTCGTCTTGTCTTGTTATTTCCCTCGAAATAATAGGAAATTGAGTGAGTTTACGTATAAAGAAGGATTGTAGCTTAATTTTTGAGATAATTGGATGAAGGGTGAGCGTTTACTAGTTGAAAAATGGGCCCAACTTAAACCTACTCCTCTTTCCGCAAGTGAGAGGCATTCATCATTCTCGTTAACACCTAAAGCATTCCCGAATCCGATCAAGGGAATCCTTCGTCACGATGTAAGTGGCTTTTATAATTATTTACTTTATAATCATCTTATTGATCAATTCTAAAAAGAATATATACACAAAACTATCAAATATTTCAAAATATTGAATTTTTACATATTTTATGTTTCGTTCATTGTAAATAATCCATTTAGGTTAAAGGTAATCTTTCCAACTAATAGGAAAGAGCTGACTGCTTCCTTTCATTGATATGAGGGCATGTCACGCTTTTAGTTTTAAGTTTTCAGCTGAATATTGATCGCAGCTTCTTTATATCGCACCTTTAGAAAATAAAAAAACGAAATTCGAAATTTTAAATTCTTCCATCTGTCAAGTAGCTCGTCTTGTCTTGTTATTTCCCTCGAAATAATAGGAAATTGAGTGAGTTTACGTATAAAGAAGGATTGTAGCTTAATTTTTGAGATAATTGGATGAAGGGTGAGCGTTTACTAGTTGAAAAATGGGCCCAACTTAAACCTACTCCTCTTTCCGCAAGTGAGAGGCATTCATCATTCTCGTTAACACCTAAAGCATTCCCGAATCCGATCAAGGGAATCCTTCGTCACGATGTAAGTGGCTTTTATAATTATTTACTTTATAATCATCTTATTGATCAATTCTAAAAAGAATATATACACAAAACTATCAAATATTTCAAAATATTGAATTTTTACATATTTTATGTTTCGTTCATTGTAAATAATCCATTTAGGTTAAAGGTAATCTTTCCAACTAATAGGAAAGAGCTGACTGCTTCCTTTCATTGATATGAGGGCATGTCACGCTTTTAGTTTTAAGTTTTCAGCTGAATATTGATCGCAGCTTCTTTATATCGCACCTTTAGAAAATAAAAAAACGAAATTCGAAATTTTAAATTCTTCCATCTGTCAAGTAGCTCGTCTTGTCTTGTTATTTCCCTCGAAATAATAGGAAATTGAGTGAGTTTACGTATAAAGAAGGATTGTAGCTTAATTTTTGAGATAATTGGATGAAGGGTGAGCGTTTACTAGTTGAAAAATGGGCCCAACTTAAACCTACTCCTCTTTCCGCAAGAGAGAGGCATTCATCATTCTCGTTAACACCTAAAGCATTCCCGAATCCGATCAAGGGAATCCTTCGTCACGATGTAAGTGGCTTTTATAATTATTTACTTTATAATCATCTTATTGATCAATTCTAAAAAGAATATATACACAAAACTATCAAATATTTCAAAATATTGAATTTTTACATATTTTATGTTTCGTTCATTGTAAATAATCCATTTAGGTTAAAGGTAATCTTTCCAACTAATAGGAAAGAGCTGACTGCTTCCTTTCATTGATATGAGGGCATGTCACGCTTTTAGTTTTAAGTTTTCAGCTGAATATTGATCGCAGCTTCTTTATATCGCACCTTTAGAAAATAAAAAAACGAAATTCGAAATTTTAAATTCTTCCATCTGTCAAGTAGCTCGTCTTGTCTTGTTATTTCCCTCGAAATAATAGGAAATTGAGTGAGTTTACGTATAAAGAAGGATTGTAGCTTAATTTTTGAGATAATTGGATGAAGGGTGAGCGTTTACTAGTTGAAAAATGGGCCCAACTTAAACCTACTCCTCTTTCCGCAAGTGAGAGGCATTCATCATTCTCGTTAACACCTAAAGCATTCCCGAATCCGATCAAGGGAATCCTTCGTCACGATGTAAGTGGCTTTTATAATTATTTACTTTATAATCATCTTATTGATCAATTCTAAAAAGAATATATACACAAAACTATCAAATATTTCAAAATATTGAATTTTTACATATTTTATGTTTCGTTCATTGTAAATAATCCATTTAGGTTAAAGGTAATCTTTCCAACTAATAGGAAAGAGCTGACTGCTTCCTTTCATTGATATGAGGGCATGTCACGCTTTTAGTTTTAAGTTTTCAGCTGAATATTGATCGCAGCTTCTTTATATCGCACCTTTAGAAAATAAAAAAACGAAATTCGAAATTTTAAATTCTTCCATCTGTCAAGTAGCTCGTCTTGTCTTGTTATTTCCCTCGAAATAATAGGAAATTGAGTGAGTTTACGTATAAAGAAGGATTGTAGCTTAATTTTTGAGATAATTGGATGAAGGGTGAGCGTTTACTAGTTGAAAAATGGGCCCAACTTATCCTACTCCTCTTTCCGCAAGTGAGAGGCATTCATCATTCTCGTTAACACCTAAAGCATTCCCGAATCCGATCAAGGGAATCCTTCGTCACGATGTAAGTGGCTTTTATAATTATTTACTTTATAATCATCTTATTGATCAATTCTAAAAAGAATATATACACAAAACTATCAAATATTTCAAAATATTGAATTTTTACATATTTTATGTTTCGTTCATTGTAAATAATCCATTTAGGTTAAAGGTAATCTTTCCAACTAATAGGAAAGAGCTGACTGCTTCCTTTCATTGATATGAGGGCATGTCACGCTTTTAGTTTTAAGTTTTCAGCTGAATATTGATCGCAGCTTCTTTATATCGCACCTTTAGAAAATAAAAAAACGAAATTCGAAATTTTAAATTCTTCCATCTGTCAAGTAGCTCGTCTTGTCTTGTTATTTCCCTCGAAATAATAGGAAATTGAGTGAGTTTACGTATAAAGAAGGATTGTAGCTTAATTTTTGAGATAATTGGATGAAGGGTGAGCGTTTACTAGTTGAAAAATGGGCCCAACTTAAACCTACTCCTCTTTCCGCAAGAGAGAGGCATTCATCATTCTCGTTAACACCTAAAGCATTCCCGAATCCGATCAAGGGAATCCTTCGTCACGATGTAAGTGGCTTTTATAATTATTTACTTTATAATCATCTTATTGATCAATTCTAAAAAGAATATATACACAAAACTATCAAATATTTCAAAATATTGAATTTTTACATATTTTATGTTTCGTTCATTGTAAATAATCCATTTAGGTTAAAGGTAATCTTTCCAACTAATAGGAAAGAGCTGACTGCTTCCTTTCATTGATATGAGGGCATGTCACGCTTTTAGTTTTAAGTTTTCAGCTGAATATTGATCGCAGCTTCTTTATATCGCACCTTTAGAAAATAAAAAAACGAAATTCGAAATTTTAAATTCTTCCATCTGTCAAGTAGCTCGTCTTGTCTTGTTATTTCCCTCGAAATAATAGGAAATTGAGTGAGTTTACGTATAAAGAAGGATTGTAGCTTAATTTTTGAGATAATTGGATGAAGGGTGAGCGTTTACTAGTTGAAAAATGGGCCCAACTTAAACCTACTCCTCTTTCCGCAAGTGAGAGGCATTCATCATTCTCGTTAACACCTAAAGCATTCCCGAATCCGATCAAGGGAATCCTTCGTCACGATGTAAGTGGCTTTTATAATTATTTACTTTATAATCATCTTATTGATCAATTCTAAAAAGAATATATACACAAAACTATCAAATATTTCAAAATATTGAATTTTTACATATTTTATGTTTCGTTCATTGTAAATAATCCATTTAGGTTAAAGGTAATCTTTCCAACTAATAGGAAAGAGCTGACTGCTTCCTTTCATTGATATGAGGGCATGTCACGCTTTTAGTTTTAAGTTTTCAGCTGAATATTGATCGCAGCTTCTTTATATCGCACCTTTAGAAAATAAAAAAACGAAATTCGAAATTTTAAATTCTTCCATCTGTCAAGTAGCTCGTCTTGTCTTGTTATTTCCCTCGAAATAATAGGAAATTGAGTGAGTTTACGTATAAAGAAGGATTGTAGCTTAATTTTTGAGATAATTGGATGAAGGGTGAGCGTTTACTAGTTGAAAAATGGGCCCAACTTAAACCTACTCCTCTTTCCGCAAGTGAGAGGCATTCATCATTCTCGTTAACACCTAAAGCATTCCCGAATCCGATCAAGGGAATCCTTCGTCACGATGTAAGTGGCTTTTATAATTATTTACTTTATAATCATCTTATTGATCAATTCTAAAAAGAATATATACACAAAACTATCAAATATTTCAAAATATTGAATTTTTACATATTTTATGTTTCGTTCATTGTAAATAATCCATTTAGGTTAAAGGTAATCTTTCCAACTAATAGGAAAGAGCTGACTGCTTCCTTTCATTGATATGAGGGCATGTCACGCTTTTAGTTTTAAGTTTTCAGCTGAATATTGATCGCAGCTTCTTTATATCGCACCTTTAGAAAATAAAAAAACGAAATTCGAAATTTTAAATTCTTCCATCTGTCAAGTAGCTCGTCTTGTCTTGTTATTTCCCTCGAAATAATAGGAAATTGAGTGAGTTTACGTATAAAGAAGGATTGTAGCTTAATTTTTGAGATAATTGGATGAAGGGTGAGCGTTTACTAGTTGAAAAATGGGCCCAACTTAAACCTACTCCTCTTTCCGCAAGAGAGAGGCATTCATCATTCTCGTTAACACCTAAAGCATTCCCGAATCCGATCAAGGGAATCCTTCGTCACGATGTAAGTGGCTTTTATAATTATTTACTTTATAATCATCTTATTGATCAATTCTAAAAAGAATATATACACAAAACTATCAAATATTTCAAAATATTGAATTTTTACATATTTTATGTTTCGTTCATTGTAAATAATCCATTTAGGTTAAAGGTAATCTTTCCAACTAATAGGAAAGAGCTGACTGCTTCCTTTCATTCATATGAGGGCATGTCACGCTTTTAGTTTTAAGTTTTCAGCTGAATATTGATCGCAGCTTCTTTATATCGCACCTTTAGAAAATAAAAAAACGAAATTCGAAATTTTAAATTCTTCCATCTGTCAAGTAGCTCGTCTTGTCTTGTTATTTCCCTCGAAATAATAGGAAATTGAGTGAGTTTACGTATAAAGAAGGATTGTAGCTTAATTTTTGAGATAATTGGATGAAGGGTGAGCGTTTACTAGTTGAAAAATGGGCCCAACTTAAACCTACTCCTCTTTCCGCAAGAGAGAGGCATTCATCATTCTCGTTAACACCTAAAGCATTCCCGAATCCGATCAAGGGAATCCTTCGTCACGATGTAAGTGGCTTTTATAATTATTTACTTTATAATCATCTTATTGATCAATTCTAAAAAGAATATATACACAAAACTATCAAATATTTCAAAATATTGAATTTTTACATATTTTATGTTTCGTTCATTGTAAATAATCCATTTAGGTTAAAGGTAATCTTTCCAACTAATAGGAAAGAGCTGACTGCTTCCTTTCATTGATATGAGGGCATGTCACGCTTTTAGTTTTAAGTTTTCAGCTGAATATTGATCGCAGCTTCTTTATATCGCACCTTTAGAAAATAAAAAAACGAAATTCGAAATTTTAAATTCTTCCATCTGTCAAGTAGCTCGTCTTGTCTTGTTATTTCCCTCGAAATAATAGGAAATTGAGTGAGTTTACGTATAAAGAAGGATTGTAGCTTAATTTTTGAGATAATTGGATGAAGGGTGAGCGTTTACTAGTTGAAAAATGGGCCCAACTTAAACCTACTCCTCTTTCCGCAAGTGAGAGGCATTCATCATTCTCGTTAACACCTAAAGCATTCCCGAATCCGATCAAGGGAATCCTTCGTCACGATGTAAGTGGCTTTTATAATTATTTACTTTATAATCATCTTATTGATCAATTCTAAAAAGAATATATACACAAAACTATCAAATATTTCAAAATATTGAATTTTTACATATTTTATGTTTCGTTCATTGTAAATAATCCATTTAGGTTAAAGGTAATCTTTCCAACTAATAGGAAAGAGCTGACTGCTTCCTTTCATTGATATGAGGGCATGTCACGCTTTTAGTTTTAAGTTTTCAGCTGAATATTGATCGCAGCTTCTTTATATCGCACCTTTAGAAAATAAAAAAACGAAATTCGAAATTTTAAATTCTTCCATCTGTCAAGTAGCTCGTCTTGTCTTGTTATTTCCCTCGAAATAATAGGAAATTGAGTGAGTTTACGTATAAAGAAGGATTGTAGCTTAATATTTGAGATAATTGGATGAAGGGTGAGCGTTTACTAGTTGAAAAATGGGCCCAACTTAAACCTACTCCTCTTTCCGCAAGTGAGAGGCATTCATCATTCTCGTTAACACCTAAAGCATTCCCGAATCCGATCAAGGGAATCCTTCGTCACGATGTAAGTGGCTTTTATAATTATTTACTTTATAATCATCTTATTGATCAATTCTAAAAAGAATATATACACAAAACTATCAAATATTTCAAAATATTGAATTTTTACATATTTTATGTTTCGTTCATTGTAAATAATCCATTTAGGTTAAAGGTAATCTTTCCAACTAATAGGAAAGAGCTGACTGCTTCCTTTCATTGATATGAGGGCATGTCACGCTTTTAGTTTTAAGTTTTCAGCTGAATATTGATCGCAGCTTCTTTATATCGCACCTTTAGAAAATAAAAAAACGAAATTCGAAATTTTAAATTCTTCCATCTGTCAAGTAGCTCGTCTTGTCTTGTTATTTCCCTCGAAATAATAGGAAATTGAGTGAGTTTACGTATAAAGAAGGATTGTAGCTTAATTTTTGAGATAATTGGATGAAGGGTGAGCGTTTACTAGTTGAAAAATGGGCCCAACTTAAACCTACTCCTCTTTCCGCAAGTGAGAGGCATTCATCATTCTCGTTAACACCTAAAGCATTCCCGAATCCGATCAAGGGAATCCTTCGTCACGATGTAAGTGGCTTTTATAATTATTTACTTTATAATCATCTTATTGATCAATTCTTAAAAGAATATATACACAAAACTATCAAATATTTCAAAATATTGAATTTTTACATATTTTATGTTTCGTTCATTGTAAATAATCCATTTAGGTTAAAGGTAATCTTTCCAACTAATAGGAAAGAGCTGACTGCTTCCTTTCATTGATATGAGGGCATGTCACGCTTTTAGTTTTAAGTTTTCAGCTGAATATTGATCGCAGCTTCTTTATATCGCACCTTTAGAAAATAAAAAAACGAAATTCGAAATTTTAAATTCTTCCATCTGTCAAGTAGCTCGTCTTGTCTTGTTATTTCCCTCGAAATAATAGGAAATTGAGTGAGTTTACGTATAAAGAAGGATTGTAGCTTAATTTTTGAGATAATTGGATGAAGGGTGAGCGTTTACTAGTTGAAAAATGGGCCCAACTTAAACCTACTCCTCTTTCCGCAAGTGAGAGGCATTCATCATTCTCGTTAACACCTAAAGCATTCCCGAATCCGATCAAGGGAATCCTTCGTCACGATGTAAGTGGCTTTTATAATTATTTACTTTATAATCATCTTATTGATCAATTCTAAAAAGAATATATACACAAAACTATCAAATATTTCAAAATATTGAATTTTTACATATTTTATGTTTCGTTCATTGTAAATAATCCATTTAGGTTAAAGGTAATCTTTCCAACTAATAGGAAAGAGCTGACTGCTTCCTTTCATTGATATGAGGGCATGTCACGCTTTTAGTTTTAAGTTTTCAGCTGAATATTGATCGCAGCTTCTTTATATCGCACCTTTAGAAAATAAAAAAACGAAATTCGAAATTTTAAATTCTTCCATCTGTCAAGTAGCTCGTCTTGTCTTGTTATTTCCCTCGAAATAATAGGAAATTGAGTGAGTTTACGTATAAAGAAGGATTGTAGCTTAATTTTTGAGATAATTGGATGAAGGGTGAGCGTTTACTAGTTGAAAAATGGGCCCAACTTAAACCTACTCCTCTTTCCGCAAGTGAGAGGCATTCATCATTCTCGTTAACACCTAAAGCATTCCCGAATCCGATCAAGGGAATCCTTCGTCACGATGTAAGTGGCTTTTATAATTATTTACTTTATAATCATCTTATTGATCAATTCTAAAAAGAATATATACACAAAACTATCAAATATTTCAAAATATTGAATTTTTACATATTTTATGTTTCGTTCATTGTAAATAATCCATTTAGGTTAAAGGTAATCTTTCCAACTAATAGGAAAGAGCTGACTGCTTCCTTTCATTGATATGAGGGCATGTCACGCTTTTAGTTTTAAGTTTTCAGCTGAATATTGATCGCAGCTTCTTTATATCGCACCTTTAGAAAATAAAAAAACGAAATTCGAAATTTTAAATTCTTCCATCTGTCAAGTAGCTCGTCTTGTCTTGTTATTTCCCTCGAAATAATAGGAAATTGAGTGAGTTTACGTATAAAGAAGGATTGTAGCTTAATTTTTGAGATAATTGGATGAAGGGTGAGCGTTTACTAGTTGAAAAATGGGCCCAACTTAAACCTACTCCTCTTTCCGCAAGTGAGAGGCATTCATCATTCTCGTTAACACCTAAAGCATTCCCGAATCCGATCAAGGGAATCCTTCGTCACGATGTAAGTGGCTTTTATAATTATTTACTTTATAATCATCTTATTGATCAATTCTAAAAAGAATATATACACAAAACTATCAAATATTTCAAAATATTGAATTTTTACATATTTTATGTTTCGTTCATTGTAAATAATCCATTTAGGTTAAAGGTAATCTTTCCAACTAATAGGAAAGAGCTGACTGCTTCCTTTCATTGATATGAGGGCATGTCACGCTTTTAGTTTTAAGTTTTCAGCTGAATATTGATCGCAGCTTCTTTATATCGCACCTTTAGAAAATAAAAAAACGAAATTCGAAATTTTAAATTCTTCCATCTGTCAAGTAGCTCGTCTTGTCTTGTTATTTCCCTCGAAATAATAGGAAATTGAGTGAGTTTACGTATAAAGAAGGATTGTAGCTTAATTTTTGAGATAATTGGATGAAGGGTGAGCGTTTACTAGTTGAAAAATGGGCCCAACTTAAACCTACTCCTCTTTCCGCAAGAGAGAGGCATTCATCATTCTCGTTAACACCTAAAGCATTCCCGAATCCGATCAAGGGAATCCTTCGTCACGATGTAAGTGGCTTTTATAATTATTTACTTTATAATCATCTTATTGATCAATTCTAAAAAGAATATATACACAAAACTATCAAATATTTCAAAATATTGAATTTTTACATATTTTATGTTTCGTTCATTGTAAATAATCCATTTAGGTTAAAGGTAATCTTTCCAACTAATAGGAAAGAGCTGACTGCTTCCTTTCATTGATATGAGGGCATGTCACGCTTTTAGTTTTAAGTTTTCAGCTGAATATTGATCGCAGCTTCTTTATATCGCACCTTTAGAAAATAAAAAAACGAAATTCGAAATTTTAAATTCTTCCATCTGTCAAGTAGCTCGTCTTGTCTTGTTATTTCCCTCGAAATAATAGGAAATTGAGTGAGTTTACGTATAAAGAAGGATTGTAGCTTAATTTTTGAGATAATTGGATGAAGGGTGAGCGTTTACTAGTTGAAAAATGGGCCCAACTTAAACCTACTCCTCTTTCCGCAAGTGAGAGGCATTCATCATTCTCGTTAACACCTAAAGCATTCCCGAATCCGATCAAGGGAATCCTTCGTCACGATGTAAGTGGCTTTTATAATTATTTACTTTATAATCATCTTATTGATCAATTCTAAAAAGAATATATACACAAAACTATCAAATATTTCAAAATATTGAATTTTTACATATTTTATGTTTCGTTCATTGTAAATAATCCATTTAGGTTAAAGGTAATCTTTCCAACTAATAGGAAAGAGCTGACTGCTTCCTTTCATTGATATGAGGGCATGTCACGCTTTTAGTTTTAAGTTTTCAGCTGAATATTGATCGCAGCTTCTTTATATCGCACCTTTAGAAAATAAAAAAACGAAATTCGAAATTTTAAATTCTTCCATCTGTCAAGTAGCTCGTCTTGTCTTGTTATTTCCCTCGAAATAATAGGAAATTGAGTGAGTTTACGTATAAAGAAGGATTGTAGCTTAATTTTTGAGATAATTGGATGAAGGGTGAGCGTTTACTAGTTGAAAAATGGGCCCAACTTAAACCTACTCCTCTTTCCGCAAGTGAGAGGCATTCATCATTCTCGTTAACACCTAAAGCATTCCCGAATCCGATCAAGGGAATCCTTCGTCACGATGTAAGTGGCTTTTATAATTATTTACTTTATAATCATCTTATTGATCAATTCTAAAAAGAATATATACACAAAACTATCAAATATTTCAAAATATTGAATTTTTACATATTTTATGTTTCGTTCATTGTAAATAATCCATTTAGGTTAAAGGTAATCTTTCCAACTAATAGGAAAGAGCTGACTGCTTCCTTTCATTGATATGAGGGCATGTCACGCTTTTAGTTTTAAGTTTTCAGCTGAATATTGATCGCAGCTTCTTTATATCGCACCTTTAGAAAATAAAAAAACGAAATTCGAAATTTTAAATTCTTCCATCTGTCAAGTAGCTCGTCTTGTCTTGTTATTTCCCTCGAAATAATAGGAAATTGAGTGAGTTTACGTATAAAGAAGGATTGTAGCTTAATTTTTGAGATAATTGGATGAAGGGTGAGCGTTTACTAGTTGAAAAATGGGCCCAACTTAAACCTACTCCTCTTTCCGCAAGTGAGAGGCATTCATCATTCTCGTTAACACCTAAAGCATTCCCGAATCCGATCAAGGGAATCCTTCGTCACGATGTAAGTGGCTTTTATAATTATTTACTTTATAATCATCTTATTGATCAATTCTAAAAAGAATATATACACAAAACTATCAAATATTTCAAAATATTGAATTTTTACATATTTTATGTTTCGTTCATTGTAAATAATCCATTTAGGTTAAAGGTAATCTTTCCAACTAATAGGAAAGAGCTGACTGCTTCCTTTCATTGATATGAGGGCATGTCACGCTTTTAGTTTTAAGTTTTCAGCTGAATATTGATCGCAGCTTCTTTATATCGCACCTTTAGAAAATAAAAAAACGAAATTCGAAATTTTAAATTCTTCCATCTGTCAAGTAGCTCGTCTTGTCTTGTTATTTCCCTCGAAATAATAGGAAATTGAGTGAGTTTACGTATAAAGAAGGATTGTAGCTTAATTTTTGAGATAATTGGATGAAGGGTGAGCGTTTACTAGTTGAAAAATGGGCCCAACTTAAACCTACTCCTCTTTCCGCAAGTGAGAGGCATTCATCATTCTCGTTAACACCTAAAGCATTCCCGAATCCGATCAAGGGAATCCTTCGTCACGATGTAAGTGGCTTTTATAATTATTTACTTTATAATCATCTTATTGATCAATTCTAAAAAGAATATATACACAAAACTATCAAATATTTCAAAATATTGAATTTTTACATATTTTATGTTTCGTTCATTGTAAATAATCCATTTAGGTTAAAGGTAATCTTTCCAACTAATAGGAAAGAGCTGACTGCTTCCTTTCATTGATATGAGGGCATGTCACGCTTTTAGTTTTAAGTTTTCAGCTGAATATTGATCGCAGCTTCTTTATATCGCACCTTTAGAAAATAAAAAAACGAAATTCGAAATTTTAAATTCTTCCATCTGTCAAGTAGCTCGTCTTGTCTTGTTATTTCCCTCGAAATAATAGGAAATTGAGTGAGTTTACGTATAAAGAAGGATTGTAGCTTAATTTTTGAGATAATTGGATGAAGGGTGAGCGTTTACTAGTTGAAAAATGGGCCCAACTTAAACCTACTCCTCTTTCCGCAAGTGAGAGGCATTCATCATTCTCGTTAACACCTAAAGCATTCCCGAATCCGATCAAGGGAATCCTTCGTCACGATGTAAGTGGCTTTTATAATTATTTACTTTATAATCATCTTATTGATCAATTCTAAAAAGAATATATACACAAAACTATCAAATATTTCAAAATATTGAATTTTTACATATTTTATGTTTCGTTCATTGTAAATAATCCATTTAGGTTAAAGGTAATCTTTCCAACTAATAGGAAAGAGCTGACTGCTTCCTTTCATTGATATGAGGGCATGTCACGCTTTTAGTTTTAAGTTTTCAGCTGAATATTGATCGCAGCTTCTTTATATCGCACCTTTAGAAAATAAAAAAACGAAATTCGAAATTTTAAATTCTTCCATCTGTCAAGTAGCTCGTCTTGTCTTGTTATTTCCCTCGAAATAATAGGAAATTGAGTGAGTTTACGTATAAAGAAGGATTGTAGCTTAATTTTTGAGATAATTGGATGAAGGGTGAGCGTTTACTAGTTGAAAAATGGGCCCAACTTAAACCTACTCCTCTTTCCGCAAGTGAGAGGCATTCATCATTCTCGTTAACACCTAAAGCATTCCCGAATCCGATCAAGGGAATCCTTCGTCACGATGTAAGTGGCTTTTATAATTATTTACTTTATAATCATCTTATTGATCAATTCTAAAAAGAATATATACACAAAACTATCAAATATTTCAAAATATTGAATTTTTACATATTTTATGTTTCGTTCATTGTAAATAATCCATTTAGGTTAAAGGTAATCTTTCCAACTAATAGGAAAGAGCTGACTGCTTCCTTTCATTGATATGAGGGCATGTCACGCTTTTAGTTTTAAGTTTTCAGCTGAATATTGATCGCAGCTTCTTTATATCGCACCTTTAGAAAATAAAAAAACGAAATTCGAAATTTTAAATTCTTCCATCTGTCAAGTAGCTCGTCTTGTCTTGTTATTTCCCTCGAAATAATAGGAAATTGAGTGAGTTTACGTATAAAGAAGGATTGTAGCTTAATTTTTGAGATAATTGGATGAAGGGTGAGCGTTTACTAGTTGAAAAATGGGCCCAACTTAAACCTACTCCTCTTTCCGCAAGTGAGAGGCATTCATCATTCTCGTTAACACCTAAAGCATTCCCGAATCCGATCAAGGGAATCCTTCGTCACGATGTAAGTGGCTTTTATAATTATTTACTTTATAATCATCTTATTGATCAATTCTAAAAAGAATATATACACAAAACTATCAAATATTTCAAAATATTGAATTTTTACATATTTTATGTTTCGTTCATTGTAAATAATCCATTTAGGTTAAAGGTAATCTTTCCAACTAATAGGAAAGAGCTGACTGCTTCCTTTCATTGATATGAGGGCATGTCACGCTTTTAGTTTTAAGTTTTCAGCTGAATATTGATCGCAGCTTCTTTATATCGCACCTTTAGAAAATAAAAAAACGAAATTCGAAATTTTAAATTCTTCCATCTGTCAAGTAGCTCGTCTTGTCTTGTTATTTCCCTCGAAATAATAGGAAATTGAGTGAGTTTACGTATAAAGAAGGATTGTAGCTTAATTTTTGAGATAATTGGATGAAGGGTGAGCGTTTACTAGTTGAAAAATGGGCCCAACTTAAACCTACTCCTCTTTCCGCAAGTGAGAGGCATTCATCATTCTCGTTAACACCTAAAGCATTCCCGAATCCGATCAAGGGAATCCTTCGTCACGATGTAAGTGGCTTTTATAATTATTTACTTTATAATCATCGTATTGATCAATTCTAAAAAGAATATATACACAAAACTATCAAATATTTCAAAATATTGAATTTTTACATATTTTATGTTTCGTTCATTGTAAATAATCCATTTAGGTTAAAGGTAATCTTTCCAACTAATAGGAAAGAGCTGACTGCTTCCTTTCATTGATATGAGGGCATGTCACGCTTTTAGTTTTAAGTTTTCAGCTGAATATTGATCGCAGCTTCTTTATATCGCACCTTTAGAAAATAAAAAAACGAAATTCGAAATTTTAAATTCTTCCATCTGTCAAGTAGCTCGTCTTGTCTTGTTATTTCCCTCGAAATAATAGGAAATTGAGTGAGTTTACGTATAAAGAAGGATTGTAGCTTAATTTTTGAGATAATTGGATGAAGGGTGAGCGTTTACTAGTTGAAAAATGGGCCCAACTTAAACCTACTCCTCTTTCCGCAAGTGAGAGGCATTCATCATTCTCGTTAACACCTAAAGCATTCCCGAATCCGATCAAGGGAATCCTTCGTCACGATGTAAGTGGCTTTTATAATTATTTACTTTATAATCATCTTATTGATCAATTCTAAAAAGAATATATACACAAAACTATCAAATATTTCAAAATATTGAATTTTTACATATTTTATGTTTCGTTCATTGTAAATAATCCATTTAGGTTAAAGGTAATCTTTCCAACTAATAGGAAAGAGCTGACTGCTTCCTTTCATTGATATGAGGGCATGTCACGCTTTTAGTTTTAAGTTTTCAGCTGAATATTGATCGCAGCTTCTTTATATCGCACCTTTAGAAAATAAAAAAACGAAATTCGAAATTTTAAATTCTTCCATCTGTCAAGTAGCTCGTCTTGTCTTGTTATTTCCCTCGAAATAATAGGAAATTGAGTGAGTTTACGTATAAAGAAGGATTGTAGCTTAATTTTTGAGATAATTGGATGAAGGGTGAGCGTTTACTAGTTGAAAAATGGGCCCAACTTAAACCTACTCCTCTTTCCGCAAGTGAGAGGCATTCATCATTCTCGTTAACACCTAAAGCATTCCCGAATCCGATCAAGGGAATCCTTCGTCACGATGTAAGTGGCTTTTATAATTATTTACTTTATAATCATCTTATTGATCAATTCTAAAAAGAATATATACACAAAACTATCAAATATTTCAAAATATTGAATTTTTACATATTTTATGTTTCGTTCATTGTAAATAATCCATTTAGGTTAAAGGTAATCTTTCCAACTAATAGGAAAGAGCTGACTGCTTCCTTTCATTGATATGAGGGCATGTCACGCTTTTAGTTTTAAGTTTTCAGCTGAATATTGATCGCAGCTTCTTTATATCGCACCTTTAGAAAATAAAAAAACGAAATTCGAAATTTTAAATTCTTCCATCTGTCAAGTAGCTCGTCTTGTCTTGTTATTTCCCTCGAAATAATAGGAAATTGAGTGAGTTTACGTATAAAGAAGGATTGTAGCTTAATTTTTGAGATAATTGGATGAAGGGTGAGCGTTTACTAGTTGAAAAATGGGCCCAACTTAAACCTACTCCTCTTTCCGCAAGTGAGAGGCATTCATCATTCTCGTTAACACCTAAAGCATTCCCGAATCCGATCAAGGGAATCCTTCGTCACGATGTAAGTGGCTTTTATAATTATTTACTTTATAATCATCTTATTGATCAATTCTAAAAAGAATATATACACAAAACTATCAAATATTTCAAAATATTGAATTTTTACATATTTTATGTTTCGTTCATTGTAAATAATCCATTTAGGTTAAAGGTAATCTTTCCAACTAATAGGAAAGAGCTGACTGCTTCCTTTCATTGATATGAGGGCATGTCACGCTTTTAGTTTTAAGTTTTCAGCTGAATATTGATCGCAGCTTCTTTATATCGCACCTTTAGAAAATAAAAAAACGAAATTCGAAATTTTAAATTCTTCCATCTGTCAAGTAGCTCGTCTTGTCTTGTTATTTCCCTCGAAATAATAGGAAATTGAGTGAGTTTACGTATAAAGAAGGATTGTAGCTTAATTTTTGAGATAATTGGATGAAGGGTGAGCGTTTACTAGTTGAAAAATGGGCCCAACTTAAACCTACTCCTCTTTCCGCAAGTGAGAGGCATTCAACATTCTCGTTAACACCTAAAGCATTCCCGAATCCGATCAAGGGAATCCTTCGTCACGATGTAAGTGGCTTTTATAATTATTTACTTTATAATCATCTTATTGATCAATTCTAAAAAGAATATATACACAAAACTATCAAATATTTCAAAATATTGAATTTTTACATATTTTATGTTTCGTTCATTGTAAATAATCCATTTAGGTTAAAGGTAATCTTTCCAACTAATAGGAAAGAGCTGACTGCTTCCTTTCATTGATATGAGGGCATGTCACGCTTTTAGTTTTAAGTTTTCAGCTGAATATTGATCGCAGCTTCTTTATATCGCACCTTTAGAAAATAAAAAAAAGAAATTCGAAATTTTAAATTCTTCCATCTGTCAAGTAGCTCGTCTTGTCTTGTTATTTCCCTCGAAATAATAGGAAATTGAGTGAGTTTACGTATAAAGAAGGATTGTAGCTTAATTTTTGAGATAATTGGATGAAGGGTGAGCGTTTACTAGTTGAAAAATGGGCCCAACTTAAACCTACTCCTCTTTCCGCAAGTGAGAGGCATTCATCATTCTCGTTAACACCTAAAGCATTCCCGAATCCGATCAAGGGAATCCTTCGTCACGATGTAAGTGGCTTTTATAATTATTTACTTTATAATCATCTTATTGATCAATTCTAAAAAGAATATATACACAAAACTATCAAATATTTCAAAATATTGAATTTTTACATATTTTATGTTTCGTTCATTGTAAATAATCCATTTAGGTTAAAGGTAATCTTTCCAACTAATAGGAAAGAGCTGACTGCTTCCTTTCATTGATATGAGGGCATGTCACGCTTTTAGTTTTAAGTTTTCAGCTGAATATTGATCGCAGCTTCTTTATATCGCACCTTTAGAAAATAAAAAAACGAAATTCGAAATTTTAAATTCTTCCATCTGTCAAGTAGCTCGTCTTGTCTTGTTATTTCCCTCGAAATAATAGGAAATTGAGTGAGTTTACGTATAAAGAAGGATTGTAGCTTAATTTTTGAGATAATTGGATGAAGGGTGAGCGTTTACTAGTTGAAAAATGGGCCCAACTTAAACCTACTCCTCTTTCCGCAAGTGAGAGGCATTCATCATTCTCGTTAACACCTAAAGCATTCCCGAATCCGATCAAGGGAATCCTTCGTCACGATGTAAGTGGCTTTTATAATTATTTACTTTATAATCATCTTATTGATCAATTCTAAAAAGAATATATACACAAAACTATCAAATATTTCAAAATATTGAATTTTTACATATTTTATGTTTCGTTCATTGTAAATAATCCATTTAGGTTAAAGGTAATCTTTCCAACTAATAGGAAAGAGCTGACTGCTTCCTTTCATTGATATGAGGGCATGTCACGCTTTTAGTTTTAAGTTTTCAGCTGAATATTGATCGCAGCTTCTTTATATCGCACCTTTAGAAAATAAAAAAACGAAATTCGAAATTTTAAATTCTTCCATCTGTCAAGTAGCTCGTCTTGTCTTGTTATTTCCCTCGAAATAATAGGAAATTGAGTGAGTTTACGTATAAAGAATGATTGTAGCTTAATTTTTGAGATAATTGGATGAAGGGTGAGCGTTTACTAGTTGAAAAATGGGCCCAACTTAAACCTACTCCTCTTTCCGCAAGTGAGAGGCATTCATCATTCTCGTTAACACCTAAAGCATTCCCGAATCCGATCAAGGGAATCCTTCGTCACGATGTAAGTGGCTTTTATAATTATTTACTTTATAATCATCTTATTGATCAATTCTAAAAAGAATATATACACAAAACTATCAAATATTTCAAAATATTGAATTTTTACATATTTTATGTTTCGTTCATTGTAAATAATCCATTTAGGTTAAAGGTAATCTTTCCAACTAATAGGAAAGAGCTGACTGCTTCCTTTCATTGATATGAGGGCATGTCACGCTTTTAGTTTTAAGTTTTCAGCTGAATATTGATCGCAGCTTCTTTATATCGCACCTTTAGAAAATAAAAAAACGAAATTCGAAATTTTAAATTCTTCCATCTGTCAAGTAGCTCGTCTTGTCTTGTTATTTCCCTCGAAATAATAGGAAATTGAGTGAGTTTACGTATAAAGAAGGATTGTAGCTTAATTTTTGAGATAATTGGATGAAGGGTGAGCGTTTACTAGTTGAAAAATGGGCCCAACTTAAACCTACTCCTCTTTCCGCAAGTGAGAGGCATTCATCATTCTCGTTAACACCTAAAGCATTCCCGAATCCGATCAAGGGAATCCTTCGTCACGATGTAAGTGGCTTTTATAATTATTTACTTTATAATCATCTTATTGATCAATTCTAAAAAGAATATATACACAAAACTATCAAATATTTCAAAATATTGAATTTTTACATATTTTATGTTTCGTTCATTGTAAATAATCCATTTAGGTTAAAGGTAATCTTTCCAACTAATAGGAAAGAGCTGACTGCTTCCTTTCATTGATATGAGGGCATGTCACGCTTTTAGTTTTAAGTTTTCAGCTGAATATTGATCGCAGCTTCTTTATATCGCACCTTTAGAAAATAAAAAAACGAAATTCGAAATTTTAAATTCTTCCATCTGTCAAGTAGCTCGTCTTGTCTTGTTATTTCCCTCGAAATAATAGGAAATTGAGTGAGTTTACGTATAAAGAAGGATTGTAGCTTAATTTTTGAGATAATTGGATGAAGGGTGAGCGTTTACTAGTTGAAAAATGGGCCCAACTTAAACCTACTCCTCTTTCCGCAAGTGAGAGGCATTCATCATTCTCGTTAACACCTAAAGCATTCCCGAATCCGATCAAGGGAATCCTTCGTCACGATGTAAGTGGCTTTTATAATTATTTACTTTATAATCATCTTATTGATCAATTCTAAAAAGAATATATACACAAAACTATCAAATATTTCAAAATATTGAATTTTTACATATTTTATGTTTCGTTCATTGTAAATAATCCATTTAGGTTAAAGGTAATCTTTCCAACTAATAGGAAAGAGCTGACTGCTTCCTTTCATTGATATGAGGGCATGTCACGCTTTTAGTTTTAAGTTTTCAGCTGAATATTGATCGCAGCTTCTTTATATCGCACCTTTAGAAAATAAAAAAACGAAATTCGAAATTTTAAATTCTTCCATCTGTCAAGTAGCTCGTCTTGTCTTGTTATTTCCCTCGAAATAATAGGAAATTGAGTGAGTTTACGTATAAAGAAGGATTGTAGCTTAATTTTTGAGATAATTGGATGAAGGGTGAGCGTTTACTAGTTGAAAAATGGGCCCAACTTAAACCTACTCCTCTTTCCGCAAGTGAGAGGCATTCAACATTCTCGTTAACACCTAAAGCATTCCCGAATCCGATCAAGGGAATCCTTCGTCACGATGTAAGTGGCTTTTATAATTATTTACTTTATAATCATCTTATTGATCAATTCTAAAAAGAATATATACACAAAACTATCAAATATTTCAAAATATTGAATTTTTACATATTTTATGTTTCGTTCATTGTAAATAATCCATTTAGGTTAAAGGTAATCTTTCCAACTAATAGGAAAGAGCTGACTGCTTCCTTTCATTGATATGAGGGCATGTCACGCTTTTAGTTTTAAGTTTTCAGCTGAATATTGATCGCAGCTTCTTTATATCGCACCTTTAGAAAATAAAAAAAAGAAATTCGAAATTTTAAATTCTTCCATCTGTCAAGTAGCTCGTCTTGTCTTGTTATTTCCCTCGAAATAATAGGAAATTGAGTGAGTTTACGTATAAAGAAGGATTGTAGCTTAATTTTTGAGATAATTGGATGAAGGGTGAGCGTTTACTAGTTGAAAAATGGGCCCAACTTAAACCTACTCCTCTTTCCGCAAGTGAGAGGCATTCATCATTCTCGTTAACACCTAAAGCATTCCCGAATCCGATCAAGGGAATCCTTCGTCACGATGTAAGTGGCTTTTATAATTATTTACTTTATAATCATCTTATTGATCAATTCTAAAAAGAATATATACACAAAACTATCAAATATTTCAAAATATTGAATTTTTACATATTTTATGTTTCGTTCATTGTAAATAATCCATTTAGGTTAAAGGTAATCTTTCCAACTAATAGGAAAGAGCTGACTGCTTCCTTTCATTGATATGAGGGCATGTCACGCTTTTAGTTTTAAGTTTTCAGCTGAATATTGATCGCAGCTTCTTTATATCGCACCTTTAGAAAATAAAAAAACGAAATTCGAAATTTTAAATTCTTCCATCTGTCAAGTAGCTCGTCTTGTCTTGTTATTTCCCTCGAAATAATAGGAAATTGAGTGAGTTTACGTATAAAGAAGGATTGTAGCTTAATTTTTGAGATAATTGGATGAAGGGTGAGCGTTTACTAGTTGAAAAATGGGCCCAACTTAAACCTACTCCTCTTTCCGCAAGTGAGAGGCATTCATCATTCTCGTTAACACCTAAAGCATTCCCGAATCCGATCAAGGGAATCCTTCGTCACGATGTAAGTGGCTTTTATAATTATTTACTTTATAATCATCGTATTGATCAATTCTAAAAAGAATATATACACAAAACTATCAAATATTTCAAAATATTGAATTTTTACATATTTTATGTTTCGTTCATTGTAAATAATCCATTTAGGTTAAAGGTAATCTTTCCAACTAATAGGAAAGAGCTGACTGCTTCCTTTCATTGATATGAGGGCATGTCACGCTTTTAGTTTTAAGTTTTCAGCTGAATATTGATCGCAGCTTCTTTATATCGCACCTTTAGAAAATAAAAAAACGAAATTCGAAATTTTAAATTCTTCCATCTGTCAAGTAGCTCGTCTTGTCTTGTTATTTCCCTCGAAATAATAGGAAATTGAGTGAGTTTACGTATAAAGAAGGATTGTAGCTTAATTTTTGAGATAATTGGATGAAGGGTGAGCGTTTACTAGTTGAAAAATGGGCCCAACTTAAACCTACTCCTCTTTCCGCAAGTGAGAGGCATTCATCATTCTCGTTAACACCTAAAGCATTCCCGAATCCGATCAAGGGAATCCTTCGTCACGATGTAAGTGGCTTTTATAATTATTTACTTTATAATCATCTTATTGATCAATTCTAAAAAGAATATATACACAAAACTATCAAATATTTCAAAATATTGAATTTTTACATATTTTATGTTTCGTTCATTGTAAATAATCCATTTAGGTTAAAGGTAATCTTTCCAACTAATAGGAAAGAGCTGACTGCTTCCTTTCATTGATATGAGGGCATGTCACGCTTTTAGTTTTAAGTTTTCAGCTGAATATTGATCGCAGCTTCTTTATATCGCACCTTTAGAAAATAAAAAAACGAAATTCGAAATTTTAAATTCTTCCATCTGTCAAGTAGCTCGTCTTGTCTTGTTATTTCCCTCGAAATAATAGGAAATTGAGTGAGTTTACGTATAAAGAAGGATTGTAGCTTAATTTTTGAGATAATTGGATGAAGGGTGAGCGTTTACTAGTTGAAAAATGGGCCCAACTTAAACCTACTCCTCTTTCCGCAAGTGAGAGGCATTCATCATTCTCGTTAACACCTAAAGCATTCCCGAATCCGATCAAGGGAATCCTTCGTCACGATGTAAGTGGCTTTTATAATTATTTACTTTATAATCATCTTATTGATCAATTCTAAAAAGAATATATACACAAAACTATCAAATATTTCAAAATATTGAATTTTTACATATTTTATGTTTCGTTCATTGTAAATAATCCATTTAGGTTAAAGGTAATCTTTCCAACTAATAGGAAAGAGCTGACTGCTTCCTTTCATTGATATGAGGGCATGTCACGCTTTTAGTTTTAAGTTTTCAGCTGAATATTGATCGCAGCTTCTTTATATCGCACCTTTAGAAAATAAAAAAACGAAATTCGAAATTTTAAATTCTTCCATCTGTCAAGTAGCTCGTCTTGTCTTGTTATTTCCCTCGAAATAATAGGAAATTGAGTGAGTTTACGTATAAAGAAGGATTGTAGCTTAATTTTTGAGATAATTGGATGAAGGGTGAGCGTTTACTAGTTGAAAAATGGGCCCAACATAAACCTACTCCTCTTTCCGCAAGTGAGAGGCATTCATCATTCTCGTTAACACCTAAAGCATTCCCGAATCCGATCAAGGGAATCCTTCGTCACGATGTAAGTGGCTTTTATAATTATTTACTTTATAATCATCTTATTGATCAATTCTAAAAAGAATATATACACAAAACTATCAAATATTTCAAAATATTGAATTTTTACATATTTTATGTTTCGTTCATTGTAAATAATCCATTTAGGTTAAAGGTAATCTTTCCAACTACTAGGAAAGAGCTGACTGCTTCCTTTCATTGATATGAGGGCATGTCACGCTTTTAGTTTTAAGTTTTCAGCTGAATATTGATCGCAGCTTCTTTATATCGCACCTTTAGAAAATAAAAAAACGAAATTCGAAATTTTAAATTCTTCCATCTGTCAAGTAGCTCGTCTTGTCTTGTTATTTCCCTCGAAATAATAGGAAATTGAGTGAGTTTACGTATAAAGAAGGATTGTAGCTTAATTTTTGAGATAATTGGATGAAGGGTGAGCGTTTACTAGTTGAAAAATGGGCCCAACTTAAACCTACTCCTCTTTCCGCAAGTGAGAGGCATTCATCATTCTCGTTAACACCTAAAGCATTCCCGAATCCGATCAAGGGAATCCTTCGTCACGATGTAAGTGGCTTTTATAATTATTTACTTTATAATCATCTTATTGATCAATTCTAAAAAGAATATATACACAAAACTATCAAATATTTCAAAATATTGAATTTTTACATATTTTATGTTTCGTTCATTGTAAATAATCCATTTAGGTTAAAGGTAATCTTTCCAACTAATAGGAAAGAGCTGACTGCTTCCTTTCATTGATATGAGGGCATGTCACGCTTTTAGTTTTAAGTTTTCAGCTGAATATTGATCGCAGCTTCTTTATATCGCACCTTTAGAAAATAAAAAAACGAAATTCGAAATTTTAAATTCTTCCATCTGTCAAGTAGCTCGTCTTGTCTTGTTATTTCCCTCGAAATAATAGGAAATTGAGTGAGTTTACGTATAAAGAAGGATTGTAGCTTAATTTTTGAGATAATTGGATGAAGGGTGAGCGTTTACTAGTTGAAAAATGGGCCCAACTTAAACCTACTCCTCTTTCCGCAAGTGAGAGGCATTCATCATTCTCGTTAACACCTAAAGCATTCCCGAATCCGATCAAGGGAATCCTTCGTCACGATGTAAGTGGCTTTTATAATTATTTACTTTATAATCATCTTATTGATCAATTCTAAAAAGAATATATACACAAAACTATCAAATATTTCAAAATATTGAATTTTTACATATTTTATGTTTCGTTCATTGTAAATAATCCATTTAGGTTAAAGGTAATCTTTCCAACTAATAGGAAAGAGCTGACTGCTTCCTTTCATTGATATGAGGGCATGTCACGCTTTTAGTTTTAAGTTTTCAGCTGAATATTGATCGCAGCTTCTTTATATCGCACCTTTAGAAAATAAAAAAACGAAATTCGAAATTTTAAATTCTTCCATCTGTCAAGTAGCTCGTCTTGTCTTGTTATTTCCCTCGAAATAATAGGAAATTGAGTGAGTTTACGTATAAAGAAGGATTGTAGCTTAATTTTTGAGATAATTGGATGAAGGGTGAGCGTTTACTAGTTGAAAAATGGGCCCAACTTAAACCTACTCCTCTTTCCGCAAGTGAGAGGCATTCATCATTCTCGTTAACACCTAAAGCATTCCCGAATCCGATCAAGGGAATCCTTCGTCACGATGTAAGTGGCTTTTATAATTATTTACTTTATAATCATCTTATTGATCAATTCTAAAAAGAATATATACACAAAACTATCAAATATTTCAAAATATTGAATTTTTACATATTTTATGTTTCGTTCATTGTAAATAATCCATTTAGGTTAAAGGTAATCTTTCCAACTAATAGGAAAGAGCTGACTGCTTCCTTTCATTGATATGAGGGCATGTCACGCTTTTAGTTTTAAGTTTTCAGCTGAATATTGATCGCAGCTTCTTTATATCGCACCTTTAGAAAATAAAAAAACGAAATTCGAAATTTTAAATTCTTCCATCTGTCAAGTAGCTCGTCTTGTCTTGTTATTTCCCTCGAAATAATAGGAAATTGAGTGAGTTTACGTATAAAGAAGGATTGTAGCTTAATTTTTGAGATAATTGGATGAAGGGTGAGCGTTTACTAGTTGAAAAATGGGCCCAACTTAAACCTACTCCTCTTTCCGCAAGTGAGAGGCATTCATCATTCTCGTTAACACCTAAAGCATTCCCGAATCCGATCAAGGGAATCCTTCGTCACGATGTAAGTGGCTTTTATAATTATTTACTTTATAATCATCTTGTTGATCAATTCTAAAAAGAATATATACACAAAACTATCAAATATTTCAAAATATTGAATTTTTACATATTTTATGTTTCGTTCATTGTAAATAATCCATTTAGGTTAAAGGTAATCTTTCCAACTAATAGGAAAGAGCTGACTGCTTCCTTTCATTGATATGAGGGCATGTCACGCTTTTAGTTTTAAGTTTTCAGCTGAATATTGATCGCAGCTTCTTTATATCGCACCTTTAGAAAATAAAAAAACGAAATTCGAAATTTTAAATTCTTCCATCTGTCAAGTAGCTCGTCTTGTCTTGTTATTTCCCTCGAAATAATAGGAAATTGAGTGAGTTTACGTATAAAGAAGGATTGTAGCTTAATTTTTGAGATAATTGGATGAAGGGTGAGCGTTTACTAGTTGAAAAATGGGCCCAACTTAAACCTACTCCTCTTTCCGCAAGTGAGAGGCATTCATCATTCTCGTTAACACCTAAAGCATTCCCGAATCCGATCAAGGGAATCCTTCGTCACGATGTAAGTGGCTTTTATAATTATTTACTTTATAATCATCGTATTGATCAATTCTAAAAAGAATATATACACAAAACTATCAAATATTTCAAAATATTGAATTTTTACATATTTTACGTTTCGTTCATTGTAAATAATCCATTTAGGTTAAAGGTAATCTTTCCAACTAATAGGAAAGAGCTGACTGCTTCCTTTCATTGATATGAGGGCATGTCACGCTTTTAGTTTTAAGTTTTCAGCTGAATATTGATCGCAGCTTCTTTATATCGCACCTTTAGAAAATAAAAAAACGAAATTCGAAATTTTAAATTCTTCCATCTGTCAAGTAGCTCGTCTTGTCTTGTTATTTCCCTCGAAATAATAGGAAATTGAGTGAGTTTACGTATAAAGAAGGATTGTAGCTTAATTTTTGAGATAATTGGATGAAGGGTGAGCGTTTACTAGTTGAAAAATGGGCCCAACTTAAACCTACTCCTCTTTCCGCAAGTGAGAGGCATTCATCATTCTCGTTAACACCTAAAGCATTCCCGAATCCGATCAAGGGAATCCTTCGTCACGATGTAAGTGGCTTTTATAATTATTTACTTTATAATCATCTTATTGATCAATTCTAAAAAGAATATATACACAAAACTATCAAATATTTCAAAATATTGAATTTTTACATATTTTATGTTTCGTTCATTGTAAATAATCCATTTAGGTTAAAGGTAATCTTTCCAACTAATAGGAAAGAGCTGACTGCTTCCTTTCATTGATATGAGGGCATGTCACGCTTTTAGTTTTAAGTTTTCAGCTGAATATTGATCGCAGCTTCTTTATATCGCACCTTTAGAAAATAAAAAAACGAAATTCGAAATTTTAAATTCTTCCATCTGTCAAGTAGCTCGTCTTGTCTTGTTATTTCCCTCGAAATAATAGGAAATTGAGTGAGTTTACGTATAAAGAAGGATTGTAGCTTAATTTTTGAGATAATTGGATGAAGGGTGAGCGTTTACTAGTTGAAAAATGGGCCCAACTTAAACCTACTCCTCTTTCCGCAAGTGAGAGGCATTCATCATTCTCGTTAACACCTAAAGCATTCCCGAATCCGATCAAGGGAATCCTTCGTCACGATGTAAGTGGCTTTTATAATTATTTACTTTATAATCATCTTATTGATCAATTCTAAAAAGAATATATACACAAAACTATCAAATATTTCAAAATATTGAATTTTTACATATTTTATGTTTCGTTCATTGTAAATAATCCATTTAGGTTAAAGGTAATCTTTCCAACTAATAGGAAAGAGCTGACTGCTTCCTTTCATTGATATGAGGGCATGTCACGCTTTTAGTTTTAAGTTTTCAGCTGAATATTGATCGCAGCTTCTTTATATCGCACCTTTAGAAAATAAAAAAACGAAATTCGAAATTTTAAATTCTTCCATCTGTCAAGTAGCTCGTCTTGTCTTGTTATTTCCCTCGAAATAATAGGAAATTGAGTGAGTTTACGTATAAAGAAGGATTGTAGCTTAATTTTTGAGATAATTGGATGAAGGGTGAGCGTTTACTAGTTGAAAAATGGGCCCAACTTAAACCTACTCCTCTTTCCGCAAGTGAGAGGCATTCATCATTCTCGTTAACACCTAAAGCATTCCCGAATCCGATCAAGGGAATCCTTCGTCACGATGTAAGTGGCTTTTATAATTATTTACTTTATAATCATCTTATTGATCAATTCTAAAAAGAATATATACACAAAACTATCAAATATTTCAAAATATTGAATTTTTACATATTTTATGTTTCGTTCATTGTAAATAATCCATTTAGGTTAAAGGTAATCTTTCCAACTAATAGGAAAGAGCTGACTGCTTCCTTTCATTGATATGAGGGCATGTCACGCTTTTAGTTTTAAGTTTTCAGCTGAATATTGATCGCAGCTTCTTTATATCGCACCTTTAGAAAATAAAAAAACGAAATTCGAAATTTTAAATTCTTCCATCTGTCAAGTAGCTCGTCTTGTCTTGTTATTTCCCTCGAAATAATAGGAAATTGAGTGAGTTTACGTATAAAGAAGGATTGTAGCTTAATTTTTGAGATAATTGGATGAAGGGTGAGCGTTTACTAGTTGAAAAATGGGCCCAACTTAAACCTACTCCTCTTTCCGCAAGTGAGAGGCATTCAACATTCTCGTTAACACCTAAAGCATTCCCGAATCCGATCAAGGGAATCCTTCGTCACGATGTAAGTGGCTTTTATAATTATTTACTTTATAATCATCTTATTGATCAATTCTAAAAAGAATATATACACAAAACTATCAAATATTTCAAAATATTGAATTTTTACATATTTTATGTTTCGTTCATTGTAAATAATCCATTTAGGTTAAAGGTAATCTTTCCAACTAATAGGAAAGAGCTGACTGCTTCCTTTCATTGATATGAGGGCATGTCACGCTTTTAGTTTTAAGTTTTCAGCTGAATATTGATCGCAGCTTCTTTATATCGCACCTTTAGAAAATAAAAAAAAGAAATTCGAAATTTTAAATTCTTCCATCTGTCAAGTAGCTCGTCTTGTCTTGTTATTTCCCTCGAAATAATAGGAAATTGAGTGAGTTTACGTATAAAGAAGGATTGTAGCTTAATTTTTGAGATAATTGGATGAAGGGTGAGCGTTTACTAGTTGAAAAATGGGCCCAACTTAAACCTACTCCTCTTTCCGCAAGTGAGAGGCATTCATCATTCTCGTTAACACCTAAAGCATTCCCGAATCCGATCAAGGGAATCCTTCGTCACGATGTAAGTGGCTTTTATAATTATTTACTTTATAATCATCTTATTGATCAATTCTAAAAAGAATATATACACAAAACTATCAAATATTTCAAAATATTGAATTTTTACATATTTTATGTTTCGTTCATTGTAAATAATCCATTTAGGTTAAAGGTAATCTTTCCAACTAATAGGAAAGAGCTGACTGCTTCCTTTCATTGATATGAGGGCATGTCACGCTTTTAGTTTTAAGTTTTCAGCTGAATATTGATCGCAGCTTCTTTATATCGCACCTTTAGAAAATAAAAAAACGAAATTCGAAATTTTAAATTCTTCCATCTGTCAAGTAGCTCGTCTTGTCTTGTTATTTCCCTCGAAATAATAGGAAATTGAGTGAGTTTACGTATAAAGAAGGATTGTAGCTTAATTTTTGAGATAATTGGATGAAGGGTGAGCGTTTACTAGTTGAAAAATGGGCCCAACTTAAACCTACTCCTCTTTCCGCAAGTGAGAGGCATTCATCATTCTCGTTAACACCTAAAGCATTCCCGAATCCGATCAAGGGAATCCTTCGTCACGATGTAAGTGGCTTTTATAATTATTTACTTTATAATCATCGTATTGATCAATTCTAAAAAGAATATATACACAAAACTATCAAATATTTCAAAATATTGAATTTTTACATATTTTATGTTTCGTTCATTGTAAATAATCCATTTAGGTTAAAGGTAATCTTTCCAACTAATAGGAAAGAGCTGACTGCTTCCTTTCATTGATATGAGGGCATGTCACGCTTTTAGTTTTAAGTTTTCAGCTGAATATTGATCGCAGCTTCTTTATATCGCACCTTTAGAAAATAAAAAAACGAAATTCGAAATTTTAAATTCTTCCATCTGTCAAGTAGCTCGTCTTGTCTTGTTATTTCCCTCGAAATAATAGGAAATTGAGTGAGTTTACGTATAAAGAAGGATTGTAGCTTAATTTTTGAGATAATTGGATGAAGGGTGAGCGTTTACTAGTTGAAAAATGGGCCCAACTTAAACCTACTCCTCTTTCCGCAAGTGAGAGGCATTCATCATTCTCGTTAACACCTAAAGCATTCCCGAATCCGATCAAGGGAATCCTTCGTCACGATGTAAGTGGCTTTTATAATTATTTACTTTATAATCATCTTATTGATCAATTCTAAAAAGAATATATACACAAAACTATCAAATATTTCAAAATATTGAATTTTTACATATTTTATGTTTCGTTCATTGTAAATAATCCATTTAGGTTAAAGGTAATCTTTCCAACTAATAGGAAAGAGCTGACTGCTTCCTTTCATTGATATGAGGGCATGTCACGCTTTTAGTTTTAAGTTTTCAGCTGAATATTGATCGCAGCTTCTTTATATCGCACCTTTAGAAAATAAAAAAACGAAATTCGAAATTTTAAATTCTTCCATCTGTCAAGTAGCTCGTCTTGTCTTGTTATTTCCCTCGAAATAATAGGAAATTGAGTGAGTTTACGTATAAAGAAGGATTGTAGCTTAATTTTTGAGATAATTGGATGAAGGGTGAGCGTTTACTAGTTGAAAAATGGGCCCAACTTAAACCTACTCCTCTTTCCGCAAGTGAGAGGCATTCATCATTCTCGTTAACACCTAAAGCATTCCCGAATCCGATCAAGGGAATCCTTCGTCACGATGTAAGTGGCTTTTATAATTATTTACTTTATAATCATCTTATTGATCAATTCTAAAAAGAATATATACACAAAACTATCAAATATTTCAAAATATTGAATTTTTACATATTTTATGTTTCGTTCATTGTAAATAATCCATTTAGGTTAAAGGTAATCTTTCCAACTAATAGGAAAGAGCTGACTGCTTCCTTTCATTGATATGAGGGCATGTCACGCTTTTAGTTTTAAGTTTTCAGCTGAATATTGATCGCAGCTTCTTTATATCGCACCTTTAGAAAATAAAAAAACGAAATTCGAAATTTTAAATTCTTCCATCTGTCAAGTAGCTCGTCTTGTCTTGTTATTTCCCTCGAAATAATAGGAAATTGAGTGAGTTTACGTATAAAGAAGGATTGTAGCTTAATTTTTGAGATAATTGGATGAAGGGTGAGCGTTTACTAGTTGAAAAATGGGCCCAACATAAACCTACTCCTCTTTCCGCAAGTGAGAGGCATTCATCATTCTCGTTAACACCTAAAGCATTCCCGAATCCGATCAAGGGAATCCTTCGTCACGATGTAAGTGGCTTTTATAATTATTTACTTTATAATCATCTTATTGATCAATTCTAAAAAGAATATATACACAAAACTATCAAATATTTCAAAATATTGAATTTTTACATATTTTATGTTTCGTTCATTGTAAATAATCCATTTAGGTTAAAGGTAATCTTTCCAACTACTAGGAAAGAGCTGACTGCTTCCTTTCATTGATATGAGGGCATGTCACGCTTTTAGTTTTAAGTTTTCAGCTGAATATTGATCGCAGCTTCTTTATATCGCACCTTTAGAAAATAAAAAAACGAAATTCGAAATTTTAAATTCTTCCATCTGTCAAGTAGCTCGTCTTGTCTTGTTATTTCCCTCGAAATAATAGGAAATTGAGTGAGTTTACGTATAAAGAAGGATTGTAGCTTAATTTTTGAGATAATTGGATGAAGGGTGAGCGTTTACTAGTTGAAAAATGGGCCCAACTTAAACCTACTCCTCTTTCCGCAAGTGAGAGGCATTCATCATTCTCGTTAACACCTAAAGCATTCCCGAATCCGATCAAGGGAATCCTTCGTCACGATGTAAGTGGCTTTTATAATTATTTACTTTATAATCATCTTATTGATCAATTCTAAAAAGAATATATACACAAAACTATCAAATATTTCAAAATATTGAATTTTTACATATTTTATGTTTCGTTCATTGTAAATAATCCATTTAGGTTAAAGGTAATCTTTCCAACTAATAGGAAAGAGCTGACTGCTTCCTTTCATTGATATGAGGGCATGTCACGCTTTTAGTTTTAAGTTTTCAGCTGAATATTGATCGCAGCTTCTTTATATCGCACCTTTAGAAAATAAAAAAACGAAATTCGAAATTTTAAATTCTTCCATCTGTCAAGTAGCTCGTCTTGTCTTGTTATTTCCCTCGAAATAATAGGAAATTGAGTGAGTTTACGTATAAAGAAGGATTGTAGCTTAATTTTTGAGATAATTGGATGAAGGGTGAGCGTTTACTAGTTGAAAAATGGGCCCAACTTAAACCTACTCCTCTTTCCGCAAGTGAGAGGCATTCATCATTCTCGTTAACACCTAAAGCATTCCCGAATCCGATCAAGGGAATCCTTCGTCACGATGTAAGTGGCTTTTATAATTATTTACTTTATAATCATCTTATTGATCAATTCTAAAAAGAATATATACACAAAACTATCAAATATTTCAAAATATTGAATTTTTACATATTTTATGTTTCGTTCATTGTAAATAATCCATTTAGGTTAAAGGTAATCTTTCCAACTAATAGGAAAGAGCTGACTGCTTCCTTTCATTGATATGAGGGCATGTCACGCTTTTAGTTTTAAGTTTTCAGCTGAATATTGATCGCAGCTTCTTTATATCGCACCTTTAGAAAATAAAAAAACGAAATTCGAAATTTTAAATTCTTCCATCTGTCAAGTAGCTCGTCTTGTCTTGTTATTTCCCTCGAAATAATAGGAAATTGAGTGAGTTTACGTATAAAGAAGGATTGTAGCTTAATTTTTGAGATAATTGGATGAAGGGTGAGCGTTTACTAGTTGAAAAATGGGCCCAACTTAAACCTACTCCTCTTTCCGCAAGTGAGAGGCATTCATCATTCTCGTTAACACCTAAAGCATTCCCGAATCCGATCAAGGGAATCCTTCGTCACGATGTAAGTGGCTTTTATAATTATTTACTTTATAATCATCTTATTGATCAATTCTAAAAAGAATATATACACAAAACTATCAAATATTTCAAAATATTGAATTTTTACATATTTTATGTTTCGTTCATTGTAAATAATCCATTTAGGTTAAAGGTAATCTTTCCAACTAATAGGAAAGAGCTGACTGCTTCCTTTCATTGATATGAGGGCATGTCACGCTTTTAGTTTTAAGTTTTCAGCTGAATATTGATCGCAGCTTCTTTATATCGCACCTTTAGAAAATAAAAAAACGAAATTCGAAATTTTAAATTCTTCCATCTGTCAAGTAGCTCGTCTTGTCTTGTTATTTCCCTCGAAATAATAGGAAATTGAGTGAGTTTACGTATAAAGAAGGATTGTAGCTTAATTTTTGAGATAATTGGATGAAGGGTGAGCGTTTACTAGTTGAAAAATGGGCCCAACTTAAACCTACTCCTCTTTCCGCAAGTGAGAGGCATTCATCATTCTCGTTAACACCTAAAGCATTCCCGAATCCGATCAAGGGAATCCTTCGTCACGATGTAAGTGGCTTTTATAATTATTTACTTTATAATCATCTTATTGATCAATTCTAAAAAGAATATATACACAAAACTATCAAATATTTCAAAATATTGAATTTTTACATATTTTATGTTTCGTTCATTGTAAATAATCCATTTAGGTTAAAGGTAATCTTTCCAACTAATAGGAAAGAGCTGACTGCTTCCTTTCATTGATATGAGGGCATGTCACGCTTTTAGTTTTAAGTTTTCAGCTGAATATTGATCGCAGCTTCTTTATATCGCACCTTTAGAAAATAAAAAAACGAAATTCGAAATTTTAAATTCTTCCATCTGTCAAGTAGCTCGTCTTGTCTTGTTATTTCCCTCGAAATAATAGGAAATTGAGTGAGTTTACGTATAAAGAAGGATTGTAGCTTAATTTTTGAGATAATTGGATGAAGGGTGAGCGTTTACTAGTTGAAAAATGGGCCCAACTTAAACCTACTCCTCTTTCCGCAAGTGAGAGGCATTCATCATTCTCGTTAACACCTAAAGCATTCCCGAATCCGATCAAGGGAATCCTTCGTCACGATGTAAGTGGCTTTTATAATTATTTACTTTATAATCATCTTATTGATCAATTCTAAAAAGAATATATACACAAAACTATCAAATATTTCAAAATATTGAATTTTTACATATTTTATGTTTCGTTCATTGTAAATAATCCATTTAGGTTAAAGGTAATCTTTCCAACTAATAGGAAAGAGCTGACTGCTTCCTTTCATTGATATGAGGGCATGTCACGCTTTTAGTTTTAAGTTTTCAGCTGAATATTGATCGCAGCTTCTTTATATCGCACCTTTAGAAAATAAAAAAACGAAATTCGAAATTTTAAATTCTTCCATCTGTCAAGTAGCTCGTCTTGTCTTGTTATTTCCCTCGAAATAATAGGAAATTGAGTGAGTTTACGTATAAAGAAGGATTGTAGCTTAATTTTTGAGATAATTGGATGAAGGGTGAGCGTTTACTAGTTGAAAAATGGGCCCAACTTAAACCTACTCCTCTTTCCGCAAGTGAGAGGCATTCATCATTCTCGTTAACACCTAAAGCATTCCCGAATCCGATCAAGGGAATCCTTCGTCACGATGTAAGTGGCTTTTATAATTATTTACTTTATAATCATCTTATTGATCAATTCTAAAAAGAATATATACACAAAACTATCAAATATTTCAAAATATTGAATTTTTACATATTTTATGTTTCGTTCATTGTAAATAATCCATTTAGGTTAAAGGTAATCTTTCCAACTAATAGGAAAGAGCTGACTGCTTCCTTTCATTGATATGAGGGCATGTCACGCTTTTAGTTTTAAGTTTTCAGCTGAATATTGATCGCAGCTTCTTTATATCGCACCTTTAGAAAATAAAAAAACGAAATTCGAAATTTTAAATTCTTCCATCTGTCAAGTAGCTCGTCTTGTCTTGTTATTTCCCTCGAAATAATAGGAAATTGAGTGAGTTTACGTATAAAGAAGGATTGTAGCTTAATTTTTGAGATAATTGGATGAAGGGTGAGCGTTTACTAGTTGAAAAATGGGCCCAACTTAAACCTACTCCTCTTTCCGCAAGTGAGAGGCATTCATCATTCTCGTTAACACCTAAAGCATTCCCGAATCCGATCAAGGGAATCCTTCGTCACGATGTAAGTGGCTTTTATAATTATTTACTTTATAATCATCTTGTTGATCAATTCTAAAAAGAATATATACACAAAACTATCAAATATTTCAAAATATTGAATTTTTACATATTTTATGTTTCGTTCATTGTAAATAATCCATTTAGGTTAAAGGTAATCTTTCCAACTAATAGGAAAGAGCTGACTGCTTCCTTTCATTGATATGAGGGCATGTCACGCTTTTAGTTTTAAGTTTTCAGCTGAATATTGATCGCAGCTTCTTTATATCGCACCTTTAGAAAATAAAAAAACGAAATTCGAAATTTTAAATTCTTCCATCTGTCAAGTAGCTCGTCTTGTCTTGTTATTTCCCTCGAAATAATAGGAAATTGAGTGAGTTTACGTATAAAGAAGGATTGTAGCTTAATTTTTGAGATAATTGGATGAAGGGTGAGCGTTTACTAGTTGAAAAATGGGCCCAACTTAAACCTACTCCTCTTTCCGCAAGTGAGAGGCATTCATCATTCTCGTTAACACCTAAAGCATTCCCGAATCCGATCAAGGGAATCCTTCGTCACGATGTAAGTGGCTTTTATAATTATTTACTTTATAATCATCGTATTGATCAATTCTAAAAAGAATATATACACAAAACTATCAAATATTTCAAAATATTGAATTTTTACATATTTTACGTTTCGTTCATTGTAAATAATCCATTTAGGTTAAAGGTAATCTTTCCAACTAATAGGAAAGAGCTGACTGCTTCCTTTCATTGATATGAGGGCATGTCACGCTTTTAGTTTTAAGTTTTCAGCTGAATATTGATCGCAGCTTCTTTATATCGCACCTTTAGAAAATAAAAAAACGAAATTCGAAATTTTAAATTCTTCCATCTGTCAAGTAGCTCGTCTTGTCTTGTTATTTCCCTCGAAATAATAGGAAATTGAGTGAGTTTACGTATAAAGAAGGATTGTAGCTTAATTTTTGAGATAATTGGATGAAGGGTGAGCGTTTACTAGTTGAAAAATGGGCCCAACTTAAACCTACTCCTCTTTCCGCAAGTGAGAGGCATTCATCATTCTCGTTAACACCTAAAGCATTCCCGAATCCGATCAAGGGAATCCTTCGTCACGATGTAAGTGGCTTTTATAATTATTTACTTTATAATCATCTTATTGATCAATTCTAAAAAGAATATATACACAAAACTATCAAATATTTCAAAATATTGAATTTTTACATATTTTATGTTTCGTTCATTGTAAATAATCCATTTAGGTTAAAGGTAATCTTTCCAACTAATAGGAAAGAGCTGACTGCTTCCTTTCATTGATATGAGGGCATGTCACGCTTTTAGTTTTAAGTTTTCAGCTGAATATTGATCGCAGCTTCTTTATATCGCACCTTTAGAAAATAAAAAAACGAAATTCGAAATTTTAAATTCTTCCATCTGTCAAGTAGCTCGTCTTGTCTTGTTATTTCCCTCGAAATAATAGGAAATTGAGTGAGTTTACGTATAAAGAAGGATTGTAGCTTAATTTTTGAGATAATTGGATGAAGGGTGAGCGTTTACTAGTTGAAAAATGGGCCCAACTTAAACCTACTCCTCTTTCCGCAAGTGAGAGGCATTCATCATTCTCGTTAACACCTAAAGCATTCCCGAATCCGATCAAGGGAATCCTTCGTCACGATGTAAGTGGCTTTTATAATTATTTACTTTATAATCATCTTATTGATCAATTCTAAAAAGAATATATACACAAAACTATCAAATATTTCAAAATATTGAATTTTTACATATTTTATGTTTCGTTCATTGTAAATAATCCATTTAGGTTAAAGGTAATCTTTCCAACTAATAGGAAAGAGCTGACTGCTTCCTTTCATTGATATGAGGGCATGTCACGCTTTTAGTTTTAAGTTTTCAGCTGAATATTGATCGCAGCTTCTTTATATCGCACCTTTAGAAAATAAAAAAACGAAATTCGAAATTTTAAATTCTTCCATCTGTCAAGTAGCTCGTCTTGTCTTGTTATTTCCCTCGAAATAATAGGAAATTGAGTGAGTTTACGTATAAAGAAGGATTGTAGCTTAATTTTTGAGATAATTGGATGAAGGGTGAGCGTTTACTAGTTGAAAAATGGGCCCAACTTAAACCTACTCCTCTTTCCGCAAGTGAGAGGCATTCATCATTCTCGTTAACACCTAAAGCATTCCCGAATCCGATCAAGGGAATCCTTCGTCACGATGTAAGTGGCTTTTATAATTATTTACTTTATAATCATCTTATTGATCAATTCTAAAAAGAATATATACACAAAACTATCAAATATTTCAATATATATATATATATATATATATATATATATATATATATATATATATATATATATATATATATATATATATATATATATATATATATATATATATATATATATATATATATATATATATATATATATATATATATATATATATATATATATATATATATATATATATATATATATATATATATATATATATATATATATATATATATATATATATATATATTTTTATATATATATATTTATATATATGTATATATATATATATATGTATATATATGTATATATATGTATATATATATATGACGCTCTGGCTAAAGCCACCACAGAATCTTCTGTGGTCTGGGACTGCATGCAGGAGCTCAACAAATTGAGAAAATCCAACAAAATCACCCTAATGTGGATACCGGGTCACCAAGGCATACCCGGAAACGAAGAGGCCGATAGACTGGCAAAACTGGGCACACTGGATTGCCCAGTGGAGCCAGCTGTAAGGGTCCCCTTCGCTACAGGTAAGAAAATCATCAGGGACTGCTTGGAGCAGGAACATCGGGCTTCCTGGAAACAGAGTCAGGGATGTCGCCAGGCAAAAGCCATGATGGAGCAACCACTACAGAAGAAAACCAAGGCCCTACTTGACATGAGCAAGAAAAACCTTAGAACCACTATCGGTCTCCTCACCGGACACACGACCCTTAGAGCTCATCTATTCAACCTTGGCTTGACTGAGAGCAAGGATTGCCGAATATGTGGCGAGGAACCTGAAGACAGCATACACATTGTTGGCCGCTGTCCAGGGCTCGCCGCCAAAAGACACAGTTTACTGGGACGAGCCTTTCTCGAACCCAGCGATCTGCCCAACTTGAAGGTCAGTGACCTACTTAGTCTGGTAAGAAGTACCGGGCTACTAGCTGACAATTGACCTAACCACACAGTGGGTAGTTACAAAAGACTTTACAGATCTAGGTGACATCAAGGGCTGGAAACAAGCCCCCCACTCCATCTACTACTACTACTACATATATATATATATGTATATATATGTATGTATGTATGTATGTATGTGTATATATATATATATATATATATATATATAGATATATATATATATATAGATATATATATATATATATATATATATATATATATATATATATATATATATATATATATATATATATATATATATATATATATATATATATATATATATATATATATATATATATATATATATATATATATATATATATATATATATATATATATATATATATATATATATATATATATATATATATATATATATATATATATCGCGGGTCTCAAACCATAGGGGCGTATCCACAGAATCGTTACTTTTCAGGAGAGACAAAAAACTTAATAACTTTTCTTGTGATTAAGCCAACTTGTTGTATATTGGTATATAGTTTTATATTCATAATTTTGATTATATGAAATGCTTGATTTTAAGTTACATGTCCTTCAACACTAGTTTTTGGTCTTTACGTCTATTTGGCTTGATGACAATATAGCGAGACATAGTCGAAATTTCCCCAAAAACCCTTGGAATTTGTGGGTGTAAAACTAAAAACTTTAGTTGTTTATTACTTTCGCCAATATTCATTTGAACCTAGTTCGTCATTAAAAATATCATGGTTTTAAAGTAAGAAAACGTTAAAATTGTTACTATTTCCATGATTTTTAAAAAATATACGCCTCTTTAGCTTGTTGATAATAAGAAGAGGTGGTAAAATTCAAGGGAGAAGTATAGCCCATTAAATTGTTTTTTTTTTCTCTACAGACTACAATTAAAACTATAAACTGTGGTAGAAAAATGTTTTATTGTGCAGAAAAATAAAAAAGTACAAAAACTACATGTAACGTATAAATCAGTCAATATAATGTAATATTAAAACTTCTGAATATAATTATTCAAAATTAATAAAAACATTTAAAACTGAAACATCAAACCACCTTAATTCTTAAGTAATAACATAAAACTTTCTGAAAAACATCAAAATCAGTTCTTGTTCCTTGGCCGACGTTTTATATAAGATGCTCTGGTTGCAGCAAGATTCAACTCGTCATCCACGTCACTTTTATCCCCAGCCTCTGTATTTTGATGTCTTTTTACGGGCAAATGTTCATAGTAATTATGATATTTTTTTGGAATGGTCCCATCTTTACACATTGCCATTAAATACTTATATTTTATTTGTTTCAACAAAAGTTGTTCCGAGTACAGTATTGTATTCATAAAAGAGGAATAATCTGATCTCGTTAAAAGAAAAGAAGAATTCCAAGAGGTAAGAATAAACTTTACCTCTTTGAATTCTTCCCAGTAATCAAATTTGAAATAGAGCGAATCGGGAACTTCTTTCCTTACTTGTAGCCATCTAACATTTGCCCATTTCAAAACTGTTCCATCGGTGGCTTTCATTGTATTGCCAACAGATATCCTTCGCATGGATTTAAAATCCTTAAAATCTGTATGATCCATAACTTCAACAAAATATGGATTTTCTTTGCGTGCCAATCGCACGACATTCTCCCAGTCTTCGGGGATATAGATTTTAGCATATTCCGACGCCCGTTCGATTGTGGAATGCATGTTGTCACATTCCATGTACGTATGACCCGGTTCGAGAAATTTGTAATCAATAATTTTAATGTCATTGTTCTGCGACATCATTATATATCTGAGCATTATAGCAACTACAGAATTTCTATTTTGTCCTGGGCAACAGTCAGAATATAAAATGAGATGTACTACGTCGGTAAGCTTTGAGACAAAGTTAAACAAACATGTTGAGACTTCGTTTGCCCCTCTGTTACCTTGGTACTCTGGCCAAAAGTAACAATATCTTTGTTTAGTAACTGCGTTGTGAATTGTGAAGTTCATACATCCCAATTTACGTTTATAAAACACAGTTTTTCCTAAAACTAATGGACAGTACAGCACTGCTTCGAAGTCAAAGGTACAAACAAGCATATTACTATCAACAAGTGCTTTTGATTTATCAGGTTTTTTTTCTTCTTTGGCATAATCTTTTCTGTTAACATGTTCTTCGTACTGTTCTTGTTTGTCTTTTCGTTCTTCTTCGGATAATTGCTCATATTTATGGCACCAGCACTGATCTTTTCTGGGCTTGTGAAAGTCTATATTTTTTGCCGCGACTAATTCTTTGTACGAAGTCTTACAAATAGGATTTTGGTTGGTCTCCAAGCAATGCTGTTTATATAATTCGTACATTTTTTCTTTGTTCAGTGTAGACTCTAAATATATTTTCTTCGTATCTTTACGACACCAATGCGATGGTACTGCTGGAAACAAATTTATTTGATCGATGGCAAATTGAATCTTGTTATTATCATATTTATTTGATGGTAGATGTCGACCTCGTTTATCGGGTGATACAATTTCAGAAATTCCTCTGCGTGATTTCTCTAAAGCTGTTCGAACCATTTTGTCACTTAAGCCCAACGTTCTTAAAAAAAGGGCTGGCACACTACAACCATTTCTGTATTAATTTTAAAATTATACTGCAGTGTATGTGTCCTTCTTGAATTTACAACACGGGATCCTGTAGCTTTAATCGAAGTTACGTTTTTGGCAAGAAAATCTCTTTGTCTGTCAAGACTAATTAAGCCCCAGAATGAATCAAAAAGGTCTTGCCTTGTTTTACTGTCAATAGTTAGGTAACAGTTTTTTTGGCATTTGCACGGTTCATTGCTGCATTTTCTTGCTGGTTGGTTCTTACCTTTAGCCGAGGTATATACTTCGCCACTATTTCTTTTAGGTTTCCTTATGTTTTTTTCCACGTTTCTGGTACTTTCCTTTTATTTCTTCTTATAAGCGGAGAACCACTTTCTTCTTGATAGCTTTTATTAATGACTGATGCTGGTGTATCTATTTGAACATGTTTTATGTTGTCCACGCTGCTCGGTGGATGGGGTTGAATTGAAGACGATGACGCAATTGGTGACATTGGGGATGGCTGGTTTTCAATATCTGAAGGAATATAATTGGGGTCTGCAACTGAATCATCGTAGTCAGAGTCCATTACTGTTTGTAGTAAGGTTTAGTTACTGTTATGTTGATTAGTAATAATTGAATAAACAAAAATAAATAAATAAAAAATAAAAATAATAAATAAATCATTTATATTTGATGTAGTGTTTGAAGTTTCTAATATGTTAGGGCTTGACAATGGCTGCACAGATGGTATGGGTGTGAATAGTGGTGTAAG
>OX155960.1:13357001-13391686 GCA_944548615.1 Micropterix aruncella
AACCACTATGCACACCTAGGTAAGATAAAATGTTAAAATTCGTAGAACATGGGCAAAAATAATGTCCGGGCTATGTCGTCTATCTATGTCTAGCTATGTCGTCATCAAAAACTAGACGCCTATATGTGCTAATGGAGAATCTTATTAACAACACATTTGAGCTGTGGACAGCAGAAAGTACCGTTTAAAAGCCGAACCGACCATATTTCGTAATACCAAAACTTTTAGAAAATGTACCGATTTGACAACACTAAGAGAATCACTTATTCATAATATATTATAGAAAGATAAATAGTATATAGAAGTAAGTTGTCAATATTTCATATTTTAAATTATTATAGGATATATTGTAAACGTAAATATATATATATATATATATATATATATATATATATATATATATATATATATATATATATATATATATATATATATATATATATATATATATATATATATATATATATATATATATATATATATATATATATATATATATATATATATATATATATATATATATATATATATATATATATATATATATATATATATATATATATATATATATATATATATATATATATATATATATTAATATTTGATTGTAAATGTGTAAATTATTATTTTTTCAAATTGAAATTATGTTTATCACTAAATAAATGATAAAATAATGAAAGGGCACTTATCTGGTCTGTGGTGACCAGGAGCGACTCCACGCCTTTTTCGTTTTCTCTTCTTTCAGTATTTGCGGTTTCCTACTGTGCCTTATTCGAACCTTTCTACTTTATCCTACAGCGGCAACACAACAATGCGAAAGCGAGAATGAATGCTGGAAAATAATAGGCGATTAGTGTTTCTTAAATATTAATGATTTTTATAAAATGTATATCAATATTTCGGCTCAGCCGTCGTCAAGATATATGACATTTCTGAAATCGAACAATTCGTTGAAAATTTAAATTCAAGGAATCGAACAAAAAGAAATGGATTAATAATATTTTACACGATTTAGTTAAGGTACCATAACCAACCGTGCAAAACGTTATTTTAAAATGAATGATTATAAATTAAAAGAAAAAGCATTTGATGATTATGATAATTGGATAAACCTTATTAATTTTGCCTATTGAGACCGGAACCTTTGCAAGCGCCTAAAATATAAATATAAGCCAATTCCCAAGATTTGACGTCCCTTTCTTTTGCATTATCCCCAAGGCATTTTATTATTTTAACTTTAAAACATTGATCAAAAGATAAATTATGCGCCCTGGCATGCAAAGATATTGGGAGTTGGCTTTCATTTCCTACACTAGCCCTATGATTATTTAGTCTAATATTAAGTGGTGTTGTTGTTTCACCGATATAAAAGGCATCACAAGTCCTGCACAGAAGTTGATATACTATATTTTTTGAAATACAACTGCAATGAAAGGGAACCCTGTAACTATTAGTAGTATTTGGACTGGTAAAAAAAGGACTTAGATCTAACAGAGGACAAGTTTTACAACGTGGACGACCACAAGGTTGAGGCCCAAAAGTATTATTACCAATAGAGAAATTTTGATTATTTTTTGTTTTGTTTAATATTGATCTAATATTAGGTGGTCTGCGGAAAGATAAAATTGGCGGTGAATCTAAGAGATCCTTAGTGGATGCATCATTAGAAATGATGGGGAATAAATCAGATAATATATCTCGCAGTTTCTCAGCACCAGGAAAATAAGTGGTGCTAAGAAAGATTTTATTATTATTATTATTTTTATTTGAAGAAATTTTAGGTTTTGGTATATATTTTACTTCAGAGTTTAGAATATGTTTATCCAATAGAGGAGCAGGGTATTTTCTTTCAAGAAGAGATTGCTTTAGATTATTGAGATATTTATCTAAATTTTCTTTGTTGTTAACTAAACGGTGTCCGCGAATGGACATTGAATAGGGAATGGATCTCTTGGTGTGAAATGGATGACAGCTATCAAAGTGTAAATACTGTTCTTTATTTGTAGGTTTTATATGAATCGCGGTTTTAATTTTACCTTCGGAAATTGTTAAATCAACATCTAAGAAAGTAATTTGTGATTTAGAAATGGTATGAGTGAAATTCAAAGGGCCAAAATTATTTAGGTCGTCAAGAAAGGTTGTTAGAGTAGTTTGTCCGTGTGGCCAAATCATTACTATGTCGTCAATAAATCTATACCATATTATGGGTTTTAAATTTTGCGTTTGAAGAAAATTTTGCTCGAATAATCCCATGAAAAGGTTGGCATACGAAGGAGCCATTCGCGTGCCCATAGCAGTCCCTTTAATTTGAAGATAAAATTCATCTTCAAAGGAGAAAGCATTACACGTTAAGACAAACTCGGCTAATTTGCAAAGAAAATCCGTAGAAGGTATTTGAGGATGAGGTCTCTCATCAAGAAAATAAGAAATGGCTTCCAATCCTAAATTATGAGGAATATTGGTATACAGGGATATGGCGTCAATAGTAACAAATAATAGGTCGTCTGACTTTGGAATTACAGTATTCTTTAAAATATCAATAAAATGATAGCTGTCTTTGATATGAGAATTTAGATTTTTCACAAAAGGTTGTAAAAAATAATCTACAAAAGCCGAAATTCTTTCTGTCGGAGAGTTAAAGCTTGCGACTATTGGTCGTCCAGGATTATTAGGCTTGTGAATTTTAGGTAATAGGTAAAAATTTGGAGTTCTGATAGGATCAGGAATTAAAGTTTTAACATCTTCGTCTGATAATTTTTCATTTGATTTATTTTGTTCAATATTCAATATATACCAAATTAATAACAGTATAACACCATCAGTATCATATTCTAATAATATACAAGGTCCATCTCCTAGAGAAAAAAATGCTGTTAAAAACTTGTCATCCAAAGTAATTAACCACAATGAATATTTAGTATTAGCTAAAGGTCTAAATTTTACACCGACTCAAAATGTGAACCATTTTAGTTTTGGTAATGATGTTGTTAAATTTTGTCGTAATTTAAGATGGCGCGAATTTTGGCATTCAAATCAAAAGAATAACAATAATAATATTAAATTACACAATGCACTAGCTCAATTTCGTCCACACTCCAATAAAGAACCCCCTCCATTACCAAAAAATCATCCGGTAGAAAATTTTATTACTATTTTATTAAACAAAGTAACACAGCCATCTTTTCTAAATAGCCTCAAGCCAACATCAAACTTGTCAGTAGATGAACGTGCAGCTCTTGAGAGTCTTAGCAAGGATACCAGCATCGTCATTTTGCCGGCTGATAAAGGTTCCACTACTGTCATACTTAACAAAACTGACTATGTTACTGAAGGCTTGAGACAACTTAGAGATGAAACTTTCTATAAAAAACTATTTAGAGATCCAAACAAAAATTTTGCAGTGAAAATAAAAAAATATATTGAACAAAATAAATCAAATGAAAAATTATCAGACGAAGATGTTAAAACTTTAATTCCTGATCCTATCAGAACTCCAAATTTTTACCTATTACCTAAAATTCACAAGCCTAATAATCCTGGACGACCAATAGTCGCAAGCTTTAACTCTCCGACAGAAAGAATTTCGGCTTTTGTAGATTATTTTTTACAACCTTTTGTGAAAAATCTAAATTCTCATATCAAAGACAGCTATCATTTTATTGATATTTTAAAGAATACTGTAATTCCAAAGTCAGACGACCTATTATTTGTTACTATTGACGCCATATCCCTGTATACCAATATTCCTCATAATTTAGGATTGGAAGCCATTTCTTATTTTCTTGATGAGAGACCTCATCCTCAAATACCTTCTACGGATTTTCTTTGCAAATTAGCCGAGTTTGTCTTAACGTGTAATGCTTTCTCCTTTGAAGATGAATTTTATCTTCAAATTAAAGGGACTGCTATGGGCACGCGAATGGCTCCTTCGTATGCCAACCTTTTCATGGGATTATTCGAGCAAAATTTTCTTCAAACGCAAAATTTAAAACCCATAATATGGTATAGATTTATTGACGACATAGTAATGATTTGGCCACACGGACAAACTACTCTAACAACCTTTCTTGACGACCTAAATAATTTTGGCCCTTTGAATTTCACTCATACCATTTCTAAATCACAAATTACTTTCTTAGATGTTGATTTAACAATTTCCGAAGGTAAAATTAAAACCGCGATTCATATAAAACCTACAAATAAAGAACAGTATTTACACTTTGATAGCTGTCATCCATTTCACACCAAGAGATCCATTCCCTATTCAATGTCCATTCGCGGACACCGTTTAGTTAACAACAAAGAAAATTTAGATAAATATCTCAATAATCTAAAGCAATCTCTTCTTGAAAGAAAATACCCTGCTCCTCTATTGGATAAACATATTCTAAACTCTGAAGTAAAATATATACCAAAACCTAAAATTTCTTCAAATAAAAATAATAATAATAATAAAATCTTTCTTAGCACCACTTATTTTCCTGGTGCTGAGAAACTGCGAGATATATTATCTGATTTATTCCCCATCATTTCTAATGATGCATCCACTAAGGATCTCTTAGATTCACCGCCAATTTTATCTTTCCGCAGACCACCTAATATTAGATCAATATTAAACAAAACAAAAAATAATCAAAATTTCTCTATTGGTAATAATACTTTTGGGCCTCAACCTTGTGGTCGTCCACGTTGTAAAACTTGTCCTCTGTTAGATCTAAGTCCTTTTTTTACCAGTCCAAATACTACTAATAGTTACAGGGTTCCCTTTCATTGCAGTTGTATTTCAAAAAATATAGTATATCAACTTCTGTGCAGGACTTGTGATGCCTTTTATATCGGTGAAACAACAACACCACTTAATATTAGACTAAATAATCATAGGGCTAGTGTAGGAAATGAAAGCCAACTCCCAATATCTTTGCATGCCAGGGCGCATAATTTATCTTTTGATCAATGTTTTAAAGTTAAAATAATAAAATGCCTTGGGGATAATGCAAAAGAAAGGGACGTCAAATCTTGGGAATTGGCTTATATTTATATTTTAGGCGCTTGCAAAGGTTCCGGTCTCAATAGGCAAAATTAATAAGGTTTATCCAATTATCATAATCATCAAATGCTTTTTCTTTTAATTTATAATCATTCATTTTAAAATAACGTTTTGCACGGTTGGTTATGGTACCTTAACTAAATCGTGTAAAATATTATTAATCCATTTCTTTTTGTTCGATTCCTTGAATTTAAATTTTCAACGAATTGTTCGATTTCAGAAATGTCATATATCTTGACGACGGCTGAGCCGAAATATTGATATACATTTTATAAAAATCATTAATATTTAAGAAACACTAATCGCCTATTATTTTCCAGCATTCATTCTCGCTTTCGCATTGTTGTGTTGCCGCTGTAGGATAAAGTAGAAAGGTTCGAATAAGGCACAGTAGGAAACCGCAAATACTGAAAGAAGAGAAAACGAAAAAGGCGTGGAGTCGCTCCTGGTCACCACAGACCAGATAAGTGCCCTTTCATTATTTTATCATTTATTTAGTGATAAACATAATTTCAATTTGAAAATATATATATATATATATATATATATATATATATATATATATATATATATATATATATATATATATATATATATATATCAGATGTAGGATATATGTAAACATAAGTAGCTATATATATCAGAACAAAGTGAAAAGTTGTATATTTTAAGAACCTTTAAGAATAAGAGCCTTTAAGAAGAAATAGATTATATTTAAGATATAGATCAGGAAATTTAAAAGTAAAGTTTAAATAGAATCACAAAGTAGATTTATGCATAAAAATACAGACAGTCATCTATTAGAGAAAAAAGAATATTAAAAATAGACATCAACGCCACCTACAAAATTAGTACCTAACTATTAGTGGCGCAGTTCAGCGAGTAATTACAGGTAGCAATGCATTAATTGACATTTAAATTTAGCGGGCTAAACGTTGGACCAATTACAAACGAAGTCAACTGGTTAGAGTGGGGGTTAAATGTGGAGGGGAGTAACGCCTACAAATAGGCGACCTTCGGTCCAGACTGGACAGTGTGTAATCAAAGGTGTGTGACAAAAGTGTAAGAAAAACGAGTAGTGTGTTTTGGGAAATTAGACTTTGAAACGTGATTGTGATTTTGTTTGAGACTTCAGTAAAATTAATAATTGTAGTAACTTCAGTGATTTGAGAAATTTAGAACTTAAATATATCGGAATTTATAAACAGTGTATCAGGTGGAAGTAGTGTAATTTCGTTTGTAATTTAGTAGAATAGAAACTTCGTGATAAGTGTTTATTTTTCGCCTAATCTAAGAAATTTGAACTTCGTTTTTTGATTAAATGAGGCCGTGAAAAAATGTGTGTTTTATCTACCTGAAATGGAGATACAAAATAGCTGAAAGTGAGAGAAATTTACGCATCTCTCGTTCGAGACTACATACGGTGAACCCCCAGGAAAACGGACTGCGGAAGCAAAGAAACCTGCGAGAAAACACCAGCCATAAAAAGGTACGTGATAAACTTATGTAGATCTTAGGTGTTCGAGATTCGAAAATCGAACAAAGTGAGTCGGGAGAACAGCAATCGTCCTGCGAAGACTAAATAAGACCCAACATTTATTGGTCCTTCGAGGAGCCGGATCAGTGACATCTTTGTCGAGCGCTGGATTAGTGATATCTTGATCATTCGAGAGCGAAATCACAAAAAATTGTGTTCCGCCGAGCGCTAGATCAGGGAGCCCAATCCGTGAAACGACTGTAAATAAAACACCATGGCAAACGGCGACGAAAAATCAAGCGCTTCAGCGAATAAAGTCACAGACGAAAATATTACAGACCCCACACCGAAAAGAAGCACTAGATTAGCAGCAAAACACACACTCAACACTACCCCGGAAAGCAGAGTAAGTCGTCAGAAGAGCAAAATAACGACCCGACGCCAAGAGCGAAGAGCCGAAAAGTCACCTTACTCAACGGAGCCGCCAACGGAGGAAGAAGAAGACGACGACGACGATTCAACTGAAACTGTTAGGGTCCCCGACTCAAAAACACGACTGTTAGAGCCGACGGCAACAGAAGAAGAAGAAGAAGACGTCAGGATGCAGAAAAAAACCTCCGGAGGCAGCAGACGAAGTCACTCACCGAAAGATAGATCAATCAGGAGTCACAGATCTAGAAAATCCAGCAGATCCACGACTGCAGACGCCATGACGCTGCAAATGTTACAAGCAGACATGGAGGCGGCCGTGGAACGAGCGCGGCTTAAAAAGAAGTATGCAACAGCAAAAGCGGAAGCAGAAACTCGACGTGCAGAAACTGAGGCGGAGGCCGAGATTGAGATGCAGTTACTGGAGGAGAAATTGGCCATCCATAAACTAATGTTAGAAGCGGAGGCAGAAGATTCGTTTGACGATGAAGAAAGCCTGCTTGAAAGCCGAACATCAACCAGACATTCAATACGACGAACGAGCGATTGGCTGATAAAAAACCAGAAAAACGACATAAAACGAGAATCGTCAAAACCAGCAAGCAGAATCGTACAAGAAAACAGTGACGGCGCAACGGTGAAACAAACGGAGCCGCAAGGCGAAAAAATAGCGGTGAAAGAAATTCAAACACCGGTCATCGCATGCCAGCCGAGAGCCAAAGAAACTACTTCCTCAAGCGCCGCTATGGATCATCTATTATTTACATCACGCGCCAATCTATTGAAAGATTTGCCACGGTTCGATGGCGACCCACGCGAGTACCTAATTTTTCGCTCACTATTTGACCAAGGAACAAAGGTTTGCGGATTCTCGAACGCCGACAACCTGATTCGGCTACAGCAAAGTGTAATCGGCCCAGCCAGAGACGTCGTACGCGCGATGCTGCTGGACCCGAGAAACGTCCCGGACATCATGCGAACCTTCGATCGGCGCTATGGAAGACCGGCCGCCAGGATCGAGGAGCTGATGAAGGAAGCAGAGAACGCGCCGACGATTGCGGTGAGTGACTCACTTAGTAAAGTTGTCAAATTTGGTATAATTGTATGTAATGTTGTTTATTCTCTAAAGAATATGGGTCACACGGCATATTTGGTCAATCCACGGCTTTTGAAAGAGTTGGTTGGAAAACTTCGGCAACATTTAAGACTACAGTGGTACACAGCAGGGTATGGTGACCATCCAACGTTAGTCGATTTCGGTGAATGGGTAGAAAAAATATTAGATTCTGCATGTTACGAGGAACACGTAGACGATCCCCGAAACACGCAGAAACGCGAAAACGCCTCGCCAAACGCAAATCTACGTGCTTACGATCGTAGTCACGTAAATCCACATAACCGACCACATGAAAAGCAGAATTACTTCGCGAAAAAGTCGATCAACACGACCATTAGCGAGGAAACAGGGGCCGAATGTTTACGGTGTAGGAAGACGAATCATCGGACGTCTGAATGTCGAATTCTGCTCGCAATGAGCGTAGATTCACGTTAGGATTGGGTAAGGGAAATAAAAGCCTGTTTTAGCTGTCTAAAACAAGGTCATAGGTTTAGCGATTGTAGGAAGAAGAAGAGTTGCGGGGTGGACAATTGTAAGAGGCCACACAATGCGCTTCTTCATCAGAATAGAAATACCGCAGACGTAGAGAACGTAAAAAAGACTGAACAACGTACCATGTCTACGGTTACTAGCACTTGGATGGAAACAGCGCAGTTTATGCTCAGGGTAGCTCCAGTGCAGGTCAAGGGACCTACAGGCTGCAAAACTATTTTGGCACTCTTCGACGAAGGTTCTACCGTCAGCCTCATTGAAGATCACATCGCCAAGGAGATAGGTGCAGATGGCCCAGTAAGTCAGTTAAATCTTGTAGGTGCGACCGGAATGCAAGGCAATAACGGACCCGCAAGTAGAATCGATATGGAAATATGTTCTATACAAGGAGGGGCGTATTACCCTATGAGAGGAGTGCGGACGATCGAAAATTTAGATTTGCCATGTCAGTCGGTAAACGCAAAAGAGATGAAAGAGAAGTGGTCCCATCTTAAGGATATTCCGCTCTGCAGCATACAGGGAAATCCTCAAATGTTAATAGGAATCGACCACTGGAATTTAATAATACCACGGACGATTCGGGCAGGTTTGCCTAACACACCCACTGCGACAGCTTCACGTCTTGGTTGGACGCTGGCAGGAAACGTAGGTGGGACACAGCAAGACAGTAGAATAAATCATATTCGACATGAAGACCGCGATCAGGAATTGAACGAGTTCGTTCGCGGTTATTTTCAAATCGAGGACCTCGGTACCGTAATACGTGAACATCGTAAAAACGTAAACAAACGGGCCGAGTTTTTACTCGACACCACTACTACATACGACCATGGGAAATGGACGACAGGTCTTCTATGGCGTACGGATAGTGAAATCTTGCCACCCAGTAAGGAGATGGCATTAAAGCGTTTAAAAAATTTAGAAAATAGATTGAAACAGAACATAGATTTAGCGACACAATACGACAAAAAGATATTTGAATTTATCGAGAAGGGATACGCAAGAAAGCTTACTACTGAGGAAATAAAAACGCAGGGTGACCGTACGTTCTATTTACCTCACTTCGCAGTAACGAACGCGAATAAACCAGGTAAGATTCGGTTAGTGTTCGATTGTGCCGCTAAAGTACGTGGAACTAGTCTAAACGACCATTTGTTACCGGGTCCAGATTTATTGAGTCCTCTAGTAGGAGTGTTATTTAAATTTAGGCAGGGGCTCGTAGGTTTTACGGCAGATATTCGCGAGATGTTTTTGCAGATTCGGATGAGAGAGTCAGACCAGCAAAGCCAAAGATTTCTCTGGCGAAATATGAGAAACAACGAATTAAAAAGAGCACTCACAGAGCTCGACATAGACGAACTGGCAACACAAAGCGCAATGCGCAGTATAACTCGGCATTTTATTTCACCGGCATCAGCGCACAAAGGTGGAGTATGGGAGCGTCTAGTCCAGTCCGTAAAAAAGGCACTATACGCAACATTAAAGGAGAGAGCACCACGGGAAGAGACTCTAGCAACTTTGATGACAGAAGCAGAAAACACCGTCAATAGTAGACCTCTCTTGCATGTCTCATTAGATAGTTTAGACGCAGAGAGCTTGACACCGAACCACTTTCTAGTGGGATCGTCTTCCGGAAACACAAATATTGGGGCAATAGACCCGAGCAACCTGTGTCTACGTCGACAATGGAAGATCGCGCAGACACTGGCTACACACTTCTGGAAGAGATTTGTCAGAGAGTATCTACCAACGCTCATAAAACGAGAAAAATGGCACGAAAAAGCCGAGCCAATCAAAAAGGGCGACGTAGTATACATCGTCGACCCACAGCTTCCGAGAAATATTTGGCTCAGAGGAATAATCGAGACAACCTTCCCAGGAAAGGATGGACAGACTAGGACTGTCACGGTGAGGAGTCAGGGAAAGCTGTACACTAGACCGGCTACCAAAATCGCAGTCCTGGTTGCTGCCGAACAAAAAGGATAAGAGACGGGCTTCTCTTATAAGGAGGGGAAATGTCGCAACCAGGTTCAAACAAACCATTAAATAAAATATCTCGAAACCAGGTAAAACGATTTGCGATGTTAAATGACCCGACCAACAATAATGCAAGTAATTACCAACCTTTCTGGAAAATTTCTCCTAAAACCAAACGGTCGGATTATCAAGCTACTATGGTAATTAAATATTACGAAAGATATAATGCTTTCAAACCACTATGCACACCTAGGTAAGATAAAATGTTAAAATTCGTAGAACATGGGCAAAAATAATGTCCGGGCTAATAGCTATGTCGTCATCGAAAACTAGACGCCTATATGTGCTAATGGAGAATCTTATTAACAACACATTTGAGCTGTGGACAGCAGAAAGTACCGTTTAAAAGCCGAACCGACCATATTTCGTAATACCAAAACTTTTAGAAAATGTACCGATTTGACAACACTAAGAGAATCACTTATTCATAATATATTATAGAAAGATAAATAGTATATAGAAGTAAGTTGTCAATATTTCATATTTTAAATTATTATAGGATATATTGTAAACGTAAATATATATATATATATATATATATATATATATATATATATATATATATATATATATATATATATATATATATATATATATATATATATATATATATATATATATATATATATATATATATATATATATATATATATATATATATATATATATATATATATATATATATATATATATATATATATATATATATATATATATATATCAGATGTAGGATATATGTAAACATAAGTAGCTATATATATCAGAACAAAGTGAAAAGTTGTATATTTTAAGAACCTTTAAGAATAAGAGCCTTTAAGAAGAAATAGATTATATTTAAGATATAGATCAGGAAATTTAAAAGTAAAGTTTAAATAGAATCACAAAGTAGATTTATGCATAAAAATACAGACAGTCATCTATTAGAGAAAAAAGAATATTAAAAATAGACATCAACGCCACCTACAAAATTAGTACCTAACTATTAGTGGCGCAGTTCAGCGAGTAATTACAGGTAGCAATGCATTAATTGACATTTAAATTTAGCGGGCTAAACGTTGGACCAATTACAAACGAAGTCAACTGGTTAGAGTGGGGGTTAAATGTGGAGGGGAGTAACGCCTACAAATAGGCGACCTTCGGTCCAGACTGGACAGTGTGTAATCAAAGGTGTGTGACAAAAGTGTAAGAAAAACGAGTAGTGTGTCTTGGGAAATTAGACTTTGAAACGTGATTGTGATTTTGTTTGAGACTTCAGTAAAATTAATAATTGTAGTAACTTCAGTGATTTGAGAAATTTAGAACTTAACCCCTCACGTTGCGAGGTAAAAACTCACCGCGCCCAAAAACATCACTTTTGCGCGCGACATATTCGCGCAAAAAATCGACGCGAGTCAACGGCCTTGAGAAAAACGATCATAACTTATAAACCACTAATCGGATTAAAAAAATATAAATAGAAAAATGATCGCATTGAAATTTGACATATAAAACATTATAACCTTATCTCGTAAAACAATTAAGATAATAATGAATAAATATTACAAAATTGGCAAACTGAAAAAACTCGCCTATAAAATCATTTCGATTTTTTTGTAAATACAGTTTTTGTAAATATCAAAAATTGTAAATACAGTTATGTTCTTTATTAAATGCTTTACCAAAACGATATTTTTTTTTTACTTATTTGCATACAAAAATACGGAAAAAATATTTATTTATTCAGCCAAGAAAAATTGTATGTATTCTCGTAAAAAAAAATTTTTTTAATTTTTAATTTGTGACTACTTATGGTATTTTTTTATATGAAATTCTTTCAAAATAACTTTATTACTACATCACTTCTTCTTAGAAATCACACCAGAACTTTGAGCTTTGTCTGATATTATAGAAAAATCTAAAGTTTTGAGAGTTTCCGACTTCCGAACCTAATAATAAACTTTGAATGCCCATAATATAAAATTCGTTAGATTTTTTCAATTATATTGTCTTATCATAGACTTATTATATGTCTAATAACTAATTACTATACTCCAAAGAGTCACATTTCATCGAAAAACTACGGAAAATCGCACTTTTTTCTCTCATAGTAATTATCAAAACAAGTTTCATTTTCGCGAACCATATTAGAAAACAACATATAATGTTCAAAATACGCCTAATTATGTGATAACTTAGGATGTAAATGAAGCAATACCTATTTTATTAGTAAATTAAAGCGACATTACGTCATGTTTCGCGATATAACGGGATATTTCACAAACATTACAAAATAAAGACGGCCATTTTTCGAGAGCCGTTTGGTTTCGCCAAAGTGTTTTCTTCGAAAATTCGTGAAAAACAGCAAATGGGCTGTGTAAATTGTTTAATCCTAAGGCCTAAACTACTTAAAAATGGAAATTACTTACTTTTATCCGGTATACACTTCACTTATATACACAAAACAATTCACAACACAAACACATCGCGGAATTATACGCCGCCAGCGGTGGGCAGTTCGCGACTGTCGTCAGAAATGAGGTCACCGATTTTGTAAGGGATGTAGTAATTCATATTTCTAACATCGCATGCGGCAATCGAGCAATTTCATAGTGTTGCATATTTGGCTATATTATGGCATCATTCGATAGAATATACAATCGCATTTCGAAATTTAAACGACATTTTCTTGAGCGGCGAGCGCGATATCCCGTATGGGATAGTTTGGATTTCAGCCGGCCGCCATACATATCCCGCAAGGGATGTTAAGTGCCGAGCGGGTTAAATATATCGGAATTTATAAACAGTGTATCAGGTGGAAGTAGTGTAATTTCGTTTGTAATTTAGTAGAATAGAAACTTCGTGATAAGTGTTTATTTTTCGCCTAATCTAAGAAATTTGAACTTCGTTTTTTGATTAAATGAGGCCGTGAAAAAATGTGTGTTTTATCTACCTGAAATGGAGATACAAAATAGCTGAAAGTGAGAGAAATTTACGCATCTCTCGTTCGAGACTACATACGGTGAACCCCCAGGAAAACGGACTGCGCAAAGCAAAGAAACCTGCGAGAAAACACCAGCCATAAAAAGGTACGTGATAAACTTATGTAGATCTCAAGTGTTCGAAATTCGAAAATCGAACAAAGTGAGTCGGGAGAACAGCAATCGTCATTCGAAGACTGGATAAGACCCGACAGGTATCATGTTGAAGAATATCGTTTCGTTTTATCGTTCCATTGTTGGCTCTAGCGCTTGCTCTCCAGCCTGAAATGATGACAACATATCTGATCTCCCGCGACAAAACAAACGAAAAATAATATGGTTCTACGTTTTCTGCTGTACTGGTGAATAATTAAATTTGTACGAACCGCAACCCCTCGCATAAAAAATAAATGTAGTCGTTGCCGAAGACAAAGTGTTGCTCGCCGACGACGCCTCAAATGACATTATTGAAATTTTTTATTCAACGGAAAATCTAATTATTTTTTTTAATGCCTTGACAAATCTACCCCTCTTACAGCTTACACCATACCACTCCTTAAACTAAACGATTCTAGGCAAGTAGATAAAATATGCGGTTCGAATGCTTTTAATTGTAAAGGCCGACTCACGAAAAAGGATATACAGCGGTCTGTTGGTAATCAGCGTATATTCTTAGTTGTTTAGTGTAGGTGTGCTAAAAACAACATACATGAGTGTACGTTTAACATGCACGTACATGATCAAGACACTCGAAACAAAGCCAACATAGCCCTCCCCAAGGTCTTTTTGATATTAATCCAAAATTTATGTATTTGTCCTTTAAACTCTTTAATAACCTCCCAAATAACCGGCACATGAAGGGGGGGGGGGGTTGGAGTTAGCGGGGGAAGTTGGCATGGGCAAAGGTGGTAATTTGGCAGAGGGGTGGCTGAGGGGGTTGGAGCGGTGGGGCGTTAGTGGGGGTTGGTGGGTTTGGGCTGTGGTGGGTTTTAGTTGATAAGGTAGTTGGAGGGAGGGGGAAGGCCTTGTCTGCTCACCGTAAAAGTCTTCGGGTGCCTCAACCGTTTTACCTCAGACTATGTTTCCCGTTAATGTTGATGCCGTATCATTTACACTTCTTACATCTCTGTTTTTACACATCTCTGTTTTATCCAATCGGATCGCTTTTGCTTTATGGTCTTGTACTTGGACTTAAACATGTAAAAGTCCTTAGCAAAACTGTTTGCCAAAAATATCAAGAGATACGCACAGGAACTAATACAGACGAAAGTCAGAAACCGACCATATAACGAGCATGCTCACCATACGTCAAGGCCGGAAAGATCGACAATGTAAGATGATAAACAAATTCGATTAAAAACGATCTTCCAGCCGACCAATATAGCTCGATCTCTGAGGCCTGGAAACCGTGTAATACCACTACAGGCCCCGGTTTCATATAAAATCGATTGCAGCTGTGAATCAGCCTATGTTGGACAAACGAAACGGCCTATAGCCATTGGACTGATAAAACCATAGAGAATAAGAGAAATAGAGAACAGGAGTGCGAAGGCGGGCTGTGAGTGAATGCGTTCACCGAATAGAAAGAGATAGAGACATATGAGAGTCCCCCTATCCTTGTCCATAGCATAGCAGACGTATGGCGTCGAAGCGTTGCCATAGTGATATAATCGCGTTGCTATACTAGAATGCACGACTAGACAAGAATGGAGGGGGTACTATAGGCTGCTGTCCCTTTCTATTCGGCTGAGGCATTCTCAGGCTGGTCACGGGATCTAGTAGTTATACGGTCAATGGATAAAACACATCAGAGCTGTTAAAACGTTAAGCAAGCAAAATCGGTCATCTGCAAACATATATTGTATAGCGGGACGGTTGCAAACACTATATGGAACCCTATTCTTAAAATGTTCCTAATACCCATCGCCTAGCGCAAGGACGTAACACAAGATACGTTGAGTGTTGTGTGTGCACAGCGGGATTTCAAAATTAGTGCGCGCCGAACCCGCCGCCTCACCGCCGTATAATCTACGGAGTAACAGCAGCAGTTTGCCGCCTACCCGCAGATCGACAGCAATTCAGTCAACCCTGGAGAAGGGCGGTTGAGACATCGCCGAAATATCGGATGCTATAAACTTCCCGCAGTAAATTCGTTCTTATCATGTATATCGCACCTCCGATCACATACAGTAATAACTTGTTTTTTTTTTGTTATGGTGTAATTTTTAGTTCTTTATAAAAATTTTCGCCATTTCCCATTATACAATCACAAAAAAGTTACTTCACTAAATAGTCAACGGCACTAGTGAAGTAACAGTTATGACTCTTTTTGGGAGTGTAAAATGAGAAAAAGCGATAATTTTTATAAAGACACAAAATAATTGCAATTTTTCAAGTTCTTACTGTATTGGATTGGAGGTGCGATATAATGACTAAATACCTAATACCTATTTTATTTTATTTTATTTATTTATTTAAGAATTAATTACTGTAAAACATTGATTTTCTAACAAAAATAACAGAAATCGAATGGCAAAATCTTAACCTTTTGCTTATTTGATTCTGTCACCCAACTGAGACTAGCCCGTTCTAGGGTGGACAGGACTCTAATATTACAATCAAGTTTGCTTGATTGTCACACTTGGTTGCTTATAAATGTACAAGTTTTAGTAAAAAGCTAATAACACTAAATTGCCATAAAATGTGGTCTTCAAAAAATAATAATAATAATAATAATAAATATTAAAAGATTATATAATAAATAAAATGCAATTCCATTATATAATCGGCAATAATATAAAATTCGATTAAATAATATATGTTTTTGCCTTGGACTCGCCCGCATGGGCACAAAATTTACATCCTATGACCCCAAATTGGTCTATAAGGGCTCTAATATCTCCCTTATAGACCCAAACAATCATTTCAAATTCCTCGGCAGAAAAATCACCCATCAGGGAAAAGACGTCTCGGGCGATCATATTATAGAGCATTTCAAAAGTTGCCTGGCGAAAATAGATGCCTTGCTAATTTCTGGCCCTCGTAAGGCCTGGATCTATGACAATTATCTAACGTCACATTTGTCGTGGCCCTTTCTTATTTACGATTTTACCAAAACCCAACTGTCCCGTCTAGATGCGCTGGTGACAGCTAGTTTAAAATCCTGGCTGTCCTTAGCCAAACCAGCTGACCCCTCGACTCTCTTCAGGTCCAAACAAAATTTTGGGCTAGCGCTTAAACTGCCCTCTCTGCTCTACGCCAACTCCAGAATAACCAAAAATTCGATTCTGTGCAATTCCAAAGATCCGGCAATATCGAAGCACGTAATAAGTGGCCGTAGTGATTCAAATGATCTACAAGCCCGCGTAGACTTCCACAAAAAGTTCCTTACTGGAATCAGCCAGAATGGCACTGGTCTGGGGTATGGCAGTACAACCACGAGCGACGTGGACTTGAAGAAGTCTCTTTTGCGGGGAGATTACGACAGCAAGAGTATGGCTCATGCTATTGGCCTTCAATGCCAGAATGATTGGACAACAATTGGGGACTTTTGCATTCCGCCTCCAATGCACTGGAAGGTAATGCTCTATGACTGGACGCCAGAGATGCTGAAATTTTATTTGAATGCCTTTCAGCATACACTTCCAGACCCCAGTAACCTCGCTCGTTGGAGCTTTGCCGAGGATAGTTCTTGTCCCCTCTGTAGCAATACCCCTTGCACAGCTAGACACATTCTAGCTGGCTGCAAGGTAGCCTTAGATCAAGGACGGTACACTTACCGCCATGACAAAGTTCTCGCTGTTATTCGCGAGGTAATTAGTCTCTCAGTGGCTCGTGCCAACAAGGGTTTGACAGTATCCTCCAAACCCCCAGTACAGTTTGTGCGGGATGGCTCTAAAGGCAAAAAACATTTAACTACAAAACCTTTCTCAATAATCGAGAAAGCTACAGATTGGATTCTGGAGGTTGATTCGGTCTCTAAGCAGTATAAATTCCCTGAAAGTCTCGGATGCACAGCCCTCCGTCCAGATATAACTCTTTACTCTCTATCTCGGAAGGTGGCTCTTATCGTAGAATTAACTGTTCCATGGGAATCAAATATCCCAAAAGACCACGAGTACAAATTAAATAAATACCATGATATTGCAAATGCCGTAACCCGGAACGGCTTCACTGTTCACCTTCACGCGGTGGAAGTTGGCGCTCGTGGCCTGCCAGCTAAATCTCTATTTCACCTCTTTAAAGATCTTGGCCTTTCCAGAAAAATAATCAACTCTTTCTTAGAAAAATTATCTAAAACTGCGATTTGCGCATCTCAAATTCTATGGCTTCGAAGGGGGAGTGAATGGGTGGCAAGGTGAACGCTCACATGTGGCAAGACAGCTGTCCTAACCCTACCACAGCCGGTTCGTAAGTCCGGAATCCACTGCTCACCCCCCAGAAGTGTAAAAAAATAGTATTATGATGGGCCCGACTCCGGTCGGTGAATTCCATGGCAGCTCCGTTTGTATTTATTTATATGTGAGAATCGAAAGAAACAGTCATTAATATTTAATATATGTTAAGGAATATAGGATTTAATATAACAATATCTAGTCAAAAAAAGTACAATTCATGGTCAAAATAATATATAACAGCAAAGTGAAATAATTTTTGGTAGTTAGTTCAATGTTAAAATACATATACTCAACATACATGTTTAAAAATATGTTAATAATTTGTGCCCCTAAGTTTTATTAAACTATTATTTCTGACATTTGATGTATGGTTAGTCTGTCATGATTCGATAACCATTTCTTTATTTTATTTTTGAATTCCCTAAATGTCAAATTCTATATAATAAATAATGACTAAGTAGCTAAATATATTCCACTTTGAGTTCGAAGATAGGTATTAAACGTACGTCGATCAATTCGATATCGGTAACCATCGGCACCGACTTTGGTTGAGCGGTGCCCCGTTTTTCCCTTAACCCTTGACTACACTCGCGGTTTTGGCACACGTATGTCCACTAGTGGGGTTGTTTTGTACCCCTTTTCTTTTTTAGGAAAATTTTAATATCAATGAGAAATTATATATATTTCTTATTTTAGCATAGGAATAAAACGCCATTTGAGGTTCGAATGTCTTTAATATTATTCCAATTGGTAAAACATAACAACACTTACATAAAATTTTAACAAAGACAACCGGAAATACTACCTTTTTCAAATAAAGTAAGTTAAGCTAAGAAAATATGTACTTTCACACAACCTTTAATCATGTTTAAATGTTTTTGCACTAGAAATAATAGTCGTTTTATAAAATAAATGATAAAATTAAGCCTAATTTTAGAAACACACTCTCTGGCGACACTGAGAATACATGGACGCGCAACACCGACACCCGCGCGACTACAGAATTAGAGTGTGAAATAGATCTCGTGGGGTACGTTTGAACCCCGCGAGTGTAGTCAAGGGTTAAAATAGGTGATACCTATAATTTGAAACTTCCGAGATGAAAAAAGTTGTCAAATTCGCAACTTCCGCGGGAGCTTATCTACGCGTTGTTTCCCAAGATGAATAGCCGGATTACGCGGGGTGGGGGTGGAAGAAGAGGGGGTGACTCTGTGCGATTCATACAAGTTGAGTGTTTTGTTCGCGTACAACTTTTAAGAAATGATTTATAACTTTATCTCGAACTGCTCCGGCGCTGACGGGCGGTGAAATTATAATGTTCGTTGTGCCTGGTAGGTAAAGGGACGATAAAGCGGCCCATTCACGCTGCATTTCAGACAGGGCGAAAAAGTTCGAAAAACTAATTCTAACGGCAAATCGTGAGACATTTGGCTTCTGTGCGATTTTAGACTTATTTTCGCCTTGTGAATACGAATCTGCCCAGTGCCAAGACAGAATTTGCCTTTTTGCTCAGAATTTTAGAAAGCGTCCAAGACGGCGTCTTACTTCGGATGTAGTGGTGTCTTCTGAAATAATTCAAAATGACGTTCCAGACGTCAATTTTGAGGTTTTTAGGGTTTTCGAGTGCAATCAAACAGGTTTTAGTACCAATCTATAACCGGAAGTGTGGTTTTAAGATAATTGTGGCATGCACGACCGTAAATTGACTGCATTTCGACTTTCTGTGCCTTAAAATGAACTTCAGAACTTATTGGATGAGTTCTTAATCATCAGAATCAGATTCGGATTCAGCTAAGTCAAATTAATCTAAAAACGCTCAGAAACCAACTGTTTCACGATTTGCCGTTAGACTTAATTTCCAGATACTTTTTTGAGAACTTCGCCCTGATTATTATGGCGACGGCCTGTCAACTGCATGCGCCAAGGCCGTAAGTACCTATTAGTCAATCATGTATTTCAAACATTTCTATATGTTATTAGAACTTTTGCTAATAGTAACAGAACGGTTCCTAGTGGTTCCGTGCCGCTTGGGCCTGATTGCCTGCCTGTGTTTCCTTAAGTCAGCTCAACTCGCAGTTCAGCTCCTTTTCGGTAGCCTCCTCGAAATGAAACTAACCTGAAAGGGCCGCTGTGAACTCTGTCTGCGGCTGTTATCCGCAGTCATAGACAGATGGGGTCGGAGGATCCGATACGGGGAACACGTCAGGCGGAGCTAGACGGTTTCCGCATCTTAGGGCCTCAGCCAACAGTTTGCGCGATCCGGCGGATCGCCAGGGGAGCCTGAAATTGTATGTTTCCTTAGAAGCGGGGGAAGTTATTGACCTCGCGTCGTCTATCCTGAGAAACGATACGTTGGCCAACCGATTCCGTGTGAGCTTGATGTGCGAGACACTTCGGTCCTCAATAAATTCGAACTTGAATTACCAGTATCATCAGGTAAAAGCCAAGAAAGGAATTTTGAGTCTGGGACCATACTGGAGGACGGAGAAATCCAGTCAAATCTGTTAATGAAGGCACGAGGTCCGCCCGCTGGGTTCATTGCACAGTGCCTCGCGGTAAGTCGTTCAACTATTACGGGCTTGTTGGTGTAGTTAGACGGTGGACTCTGTTGTCCTTATTTCACCCCGGTCTTAAGAGGTAGGAGTTTAGGGTAATTTTATTAAATACGATGACGTTTAAAGAAATTTTAAAATATTAACGATGAAAATAAATTGTCTACCTTAGAACAGTTAGGTCTTGCCGCCTAGTTAGGTCTTGATTATTTAGAATTGTAAAAAATGTAAATTGAAAATGAATAAATTAATTTGAATTTGAATTTATTAGCATTGAAAAAGTCAGATTTAAATGTTATTAAATATAATATACTATAATAAACACAATATATATTAAATATAACATAATATACACAATTGCGTTTTAAAATAGCGGATTTCCTTCGACGGAACCGAGTATCCAACACGGGAAACGACGAAGGAAATAGCCTTCAAAGTACTTTTATTTGCTATCGACTTTTAGAATATATATGGAATAAATTAAAAAAACTTTCATTTGAACTTTGTGGAGGGAATCCTCACGTTCCAAGAAAAAAAGCAGACACGCATCTTTCGGCCACGTGAATGGGGTGCTTAAATCTTGGCCGGTTATTTCTGCCGTCCTGCGTCGCCCGGCATCCGTGAAATGTTAATGGGTCTTCCTTTGACACTGCGTCCTTAGGTTTTCCGCTGGGGTAAGTTTCCACAATCTTCAAACTTTGGTATCGCGGATTTTTAACGATTTACACTGCCTAATTTCAAAGTTTGACGTCACATTACGTTTGGGGGGCGCGGGAGGGGGGGGGGGGGTTCGAATCCAAATATATTTGACGCCTAAGACTGGGAATCCATGTGCATTATGCCTCTTTTGTTGGTAATCCATACTAATATAAAGAGGTAACGTTTGTGATGTTGTAGGAAGTACTCTCTGGATCTACTGAACCGATGGTAGTCGGATTTGCAAAGTAAGTCGGAGAATAAGCGCAGAACGAAAACGTTTCTAACTAACGCTGCCTTAACGATGAGAGATATATGATTAAGTTCTAGAGAAAAGTTGTAGCGCTTGATAATGCCTACAAAAAAGTCAGCGACAGAATATGTCTAACTTTCATATTTAAGTCACAAGTCACTTTAAAAGTTTTTGGAACGTTCTGAGATTGCTATTGTCTTTTATGTTACCTGGTAGGCGGTTAAAATAATAAGGCCCTGAGAATTGGGTACTTTGCCTAGCAGCGTTTAAAACCACGCATGGTAGAATGAAATTATTCTTGTGTCTGGTGTTTTTGTTATGTATATATCTTTAAATTTTACGTAACTTTCCTTTTCGGTGTAAAAATCTAATAATAGGCTATATAAGTAAAGTGGTGTGAGAGTCATGATTTTCAATCTTTTAAAAATAGGTCTACATGTTTCTATATGTTTAGCTCTGGCAATAATCCGTAATGCTCTTTTCTGAAGGATAAATAAGGGTTCCTTGTGACAAGTGTAACAGTTTCCCCAGATCGTAATGTCGTAGCTCAGTATCGATTCAAAGTAGGAAAAATAAATACTGCTCGTTTCTAATTCACTCAGTGTTTTCCTAACTATACGCAATGCATAACAAGCTCTACTTAATTTAATCTCTAGTGCCTCGCAGTGTCTATTCCATTTCAAGTTATCGTCGACGTGTACACCTAGGAATTTGACGCATTTAGTCTGGGGAATGACGTTTTTATTGATGTGCAAGGTTACTTGAGTGCCCGTATTGGAATTTTGTGTGCTTGAAAATACCATAAAGTTACTCTTTGTTGCGTTAAGAAGAAGGTTGTTTGAATGAAACCACGTGTGTAGCTTATTTAGAGTAATATTAGCATTAATCATTAGTTTTTCCTCACTTTTATCTGTTAAGATTAGACTAGTATCATCTGCGAACATTGTGATTTTTTTGTCCTCGAAATTATTAGGTAAATCATTGACATATATTAAGAACAAAATGTGATCGGTTTCGTGTAGCTTGGGCCATAAGGTACAATGTGTTCTCAGGTCTGCCTAACTCACGATTCAGAATATCTTCAGTACCTATCCTCCACCCGGAAAGGACTCTCTTGTCTCAGGCCTCACGGCTGTTGGGTCGGTTTCGCCTGGTGGAATTGAATGGACGTTTGCCCACTGTACAGCGTTAGCCAATTTATTTATTTATTTATTAAAGAAAAGCACATTTTTCACGGCAGTACGTTGTACGTTTAACATTAGAGGCTTAAATGTAAATACTAGCAAAATAGAAAGCACCGCGGACCACATTTTTTTTAAATCATCGCCGCCTAACTAGGTCTAGGCCCGTACTAAGACAAGCGTACCAAGTAGACAGTGGCTTGTGCATACTTTAGAATACTTAATTTTTAAAATATGCTAGGTATCAAATAATATTAAAAATTAACTAATAATAATAAACATTGTAATTTGAGTGTAGTGTGATGTAACTGTAGTTTAGTGTAGTGTGATGAAACTGTAGCTGTAGTGTGCTGGAATAATAACATTCAATAAATGGTGAAATAATCAAATTGAATAATAGTAATATAATGTAATAAATACAAAAAAATATAAATAATAATAATAATGAATCGAAATAAATGGAAAAATGATATCGCAATAAATAGTTAAAGAATCAAATTTAAATAGTCCGAGGATACAATTGTATATAAAAGGCCATGTTACAAGTTAAAATATATATTTCTATATAATTCAGTTAAAAAAGAACAAAAACACAAGAACAGCGATTTAACAAAATAATAGTAATAGTAATTAAATTTAAATTAATTTACATAAGAATGCCAAATATTTAGTGGCTAATATCCCGACCTTCATTCAGTCGGTTGTGCACTCTGACTAATTACTGAAGGAGTGTGGAGACTACGAAAATGTCTCCTAAGCAGCGGGGGTGGATGTTGACCTGTCGTCTTCCACTCTTGAAATAACCATTCGGCTACCTGATCCCGAATTCAGAACAGGGCAAAAGATGGTATGGTCAGCGATAGATTCAAACTGAATCACTGCTGAAAATACGGCAAGTAGGATACCGAGCAAGCGACATTGAGCCCGTAACAGACGGAGATATCCTGCCAAAACTGGTACATCGCCGTAAGGCGTTAGACTCTGGCGGGTTTGTCAGCTTGCTGGACGGTAGGTTCGTATCGTCCCCAAGTCTTCTACGTCCACCTCACGGCAGACAGAACAATATTATTGTTAAAACTTCCTGGGGTTACGGATGACAAGTGGGAGCTAATGGGCCTTGTAGCAGTTAGGCCACTAAGACCCATGCGTTTAGGGTCGGCCAAACTCACGGGATAACCCATCCAGGAGCCTTCACGCAGAAGTGCGAGTCCGGGTAGGACTCTAGCCTGCGGGCCAGTTTCCCTTAGGAGTCAACCTTCAAGCGCTCCTCGACGCTCCTGGACGGTTTGCGCAAGGTGCGGCATCAGCCAGTCGATTGTTCATTTCGACTGATAACCGGGGGTGTATGGAAACGGCTTTGTTTCCTATAGAGCGGGGGTGGTTGTTAACCTTACGTCAATTGCTCTTGAATCGACCAATCGGCTACCCGATACCGGGGGAAGATCCGGGCAAAGGATGCCGTAGTCCGTGATGGATTCAGTAAACACCGAATCACCGCTACGTAAGGGAGAGGACCGCGTAAGCGACCTCGAACCCGTAACCAGTCGGCAGGCCTTAGAAATCTGGCCGTAATTGGAAGTAAGGGCACGAGTGTCGGCCCGCTTCTTGCATACCCGACTTCTCGCGGTAAGGTGTTGGTCTCTTACAAGCGAGTGGCGTAACTAGACAGTAGACAGTGACTGAAAAATTTTCATCAAAGCCGCTCACTTGCTTGTACTGATTCACACCCTTCAAGGATGCCATTAACTAAAAACTCACCCAATAATTTATTATTATTATTTTAATACAATAATAAGAAAGACGTACAGCGCTGCATATTACAATTACATTAAATACAATATTTCTGGCCAATGACATCTTTTCAACACTATTTTCAATGAGTATCTGTAATATGTAGTGCTAACTTGTAGGTGTTGGAAGAGAGATAAGGAAGGAATGTATGTTGACAGATTTGAAATATTAATGTGCAGTACTAAAAATGAGAATAAATTAATAGTTTAAAAAAAACACTAAAAACACGCTTTTATAAATGCACGTAAAATAATATCTTTACTTATAGTTGTTTTGGACATAACCAGCAACCGACAACTCACGTCAATATTCATCGTATATAGATATATCAATATTATTCTATTTACACTCTCCATGTACAGGTATATATATATATATATATATATATATATATATATATATATATATATATATATATATATATATATATATATATATATATATATATATATATATATATATATATATATATATATATATATATATATATATATATATATATATATATATACATTTTATACAGGCACCTATGTCAATATTTACACTATTTACACTCAATATTTACAAGTCAATATATAATAGTTTTGTTATAACCTTGAAACCTGATCGTGTTCAAAGTCCATTACGTGACCTTTCTAACAAGTGCAAACACGACCATGATACGATATTCCATCATGGAATGTCAGTTCCTGTCTTCCGGCTTTATCATCAGACTTTGAAACTTAATCGTGGTCAAAGTTTATTACAAGACCTTTCTAACAAGTCCAAACACGGCTATGATACGATATTCTATCATGGAATGCCAGTGCCTATCTTCCGGCTTCATCGTCAGACCTTGAAACCTAATCGTGGTCAAAGTTCTTTCCAAGACTTTTCTAACAAGTCCAAACACAGCTAGGATACGATGTTCCATCATGAAGTTCCAGTTCATATCTTCCGACTCCATCATCAGATCAGTTCGACAGTACCATATTGTTGTATTGTCATCAGAACTACATACAGCTGCCAATTTTCATGACGCTACGATCCTTGGAAGATGGTTAAATTGGTTACCTTAGATTCCATTACATAGTTACATACAGGTCGACCTAATAAAAGCGTGTTAAAAATAAACTACATTGTATAAATAGAAATGTGCAGAATACAAATGAGTAATGATCTTTTTTGTTTAAAATATGTCAAAGAAAAAAGGGAAAATGAAATAAAACAAGGTTTCTGATCCATATATCAAAATGAAATAATTTATCAATAAAATAATATGGTAAAAAATAAAACAATACAAAATGTTTAAAAAAATCAATGGTTCCTAAAACATCCAATGTGAAAAGTCTGTCGCATGCAACGATAGTATGTAAATGAAAATGCGCATTCGAGGCGCAAATCCTAGAGTTTTTGGCTCCAATTTTTCACAGGGGAACATTTCAAATGCCGACAAGTTTATCACGATGAACCCTACCGCACCACCGAAAAGTTAACCCTCCCTCGACAATGACGCATACCGACTCGTAACAAATTAGAGTTTAACGACGGCGAAGGGTTTATCTGAGACGATGATAAATTAGTCACTAAAAAAGGTAAATTTACTGAGGAAAGTTTTAGGAAAAATATAAAACGCATTAGAGTTAATGTAAAAGATAGGTGTGGTGTGGTATAGATGAGGAGCTGTATATTTAACACGATTTAATAGCCATCTAGCGGCGGAGAGGCGAACTGTCAGCTTATGCAAAACGGCGTACTCTAGTTAATATGAAATCCATTAGATGGCAATATTCGTGCAGTTAGAATAATATCGCTTCACAAGAACAACGAATTATTTTGTCTGTTTTTTATTTGTCTGTTTGGTAGAGAACGAAATATTTAGTCTCTTTATAAGCTAACGGTTTCGTGCAGCTTAGGCCATGAGATCCACTGTGTGTTCGGGTCGGTCCAACTCAAGATTTAGCTTCTATTCACCAGGCCTCACGGCTGGTGGATCGGCTACCGGACGGTTTGTACACAGTGCGGCGTCAGCCAATCGGCTGTGCACTCTGACTAATTACTGAAGGAGTGTGGAGGCTATGGAAATATACCGTCTCCTAAGCATCGGGAGTTGATGTTGACCTGTCGTCAACCACTCTTGAAACGACCAATTTATTTAACACTCTTGAGACTACCTGATCCTGAATTCAGAACCGAGCAAAATATGCCAATGATCCGTGATGGATTCAAACGGAATCACCGCTGAATATACGGTAGATAGAGGTCGTGCAAGCGAGTTCGGACCCGTAACTAGTTGGAAGAATAGAGGTGTCCTGATGGTTAATTCCAAAACTGGTAGTCAGGGGAGAGGCTGCCCGCTGGGTACTTTTAACGTTACCTCGCCGTAAGGCGTTGGTCTTTGTCGTTTTTGGACTCGGGCGTTCTGAACAGTAAACAATAATTAAGCGTTTAATAAAATTTTATTATATTTTAAGTCGGTGCAATGGGCATTATTGTGTTTGTATTCCTGCTATTTTCAACATTTACGGTTTTAATATTGATTAATCCTACAATGGTCTAAAATCAGCAACTCCGTATACACAAACGACGTTCTTCTCATCGGTGTACAAGACTACTTTGATAGCAAATCTCGCGTAAAAGAACTGTTCGCCCAAGTAGGCGTGTGTCTCCGCATCGATGTTCGTGTTTGGGATCGTGTATACTTTTTTCTTAATCCTGCAGGTGTTGCTGTCAATGTCGTAGATTTTCGCCAGCATTTCGAGTATCAAAAAATTATCACATATGCTGTTTAAGTGATATCTAAACACTTCTTTAACCGTGCGATTTTTCCATCGATAGGTTCGGAAGTCGGCGATCAAGTTGTCGATATCTTGCAACAAATCCACGGATCCATAAACAATGTTCGTCCCGTCTAAAGTCACTGTAAAATTGCTCATAGTAGCGTTTCGATGTTTGGGACCGCGGCATTCTTTTACAAGAATCACGTCAGCCTTGTACAAACCATATCCAGTCTTCGGCTCTGGCCTTTTCATAGATAGCAACAAATCCTTTGTCTCTTCGAGATCTGACAAACCGACTTTTGTCTTTGCATCGCAGAAATTCTTAAGAAAAATTGCATAAATGATCACACGTAATGTTTGCATTTTAGCGTCCACTAAATAATGAACTGTACATTTCAATAATTATTATGTAATTTTTAAGCATAATTAGAGGAGTAATAATTATAACAATATTAGTATCTTCATAATAATTATTGTTATTTTCCATAATCGGCAACCTTGATTTTGTAAAACGAAATTATGTTAATTTTCCTGGCATTAGGACGTTTAAACTTTGCCGCCAACAATAAGTGTTACTACCAGACAAAACATAAAATCTTTCTAAGGCGAAATCTTAAAACCGGACTATCAACCGACGATCTCTTGCTCAATGCAAAAAAACCGTAACTATGCACTTCTCCTCAAAATATAAATCGTCTGCTATACCATTCAATATAACTCTCAACAACATTACTCTAGAATTAAGCAAATCGACAAAGTTCCTAGGTGTCATGATCGATCATCATCTTAGCTGGAACATCCATATTAATGAACTGTGTAGTGCGCTTTCTTCGGCAATATATGCTATTAAAAAGATTAAATTCTTAACTGGTGAAATCGCTGCAATAACTGCGTATCATGCCTGCTTCCATTCTAAAATGACTTATGGTAAACTGATATGGGGGAATGCCACAGACAGTTCTAGGGTTTTCATTTTACAGAAAAGTGCACTGAGAGCAATTGCAGGAGTATCCCGTGACATGCACTGCGAACCATATTTTCTTAACCCTTCAGGACTCGGCCCCTCAGCCGATTGAAAAGTTGATGTTCCAAAAATTTTTAGTAAAAATTAGTGAAAAAATTGATTCCGTTTCACCAAAACATTAATTACTGCCAAACCACTGTATCCATAATTAAAATAAAACAAATTAACATAATAAAACATAATAAATAAAACAAATTAAATTAAAATTAAATTAAAACGGGGTCGTCACGCTGAAACGTTTTGTGGCCGATATCGGCCAATTGAGGCCTGAGGGGTTAAGTACTAAATACTGACTTTTACGTCTGAATATATTTTACAATGTCTAATATATGCTTAACAAAAAAAAGTAAACGGGAATAGGCACTTCCACAATACACGCAGACATGATGACGTTATCTTGCCTAAAGTACGCCTTACGCAGACACAAAAGTCCTTTGGATATTTGAGCTATAAGCTCTTTAACCAGCTACCACTCTCCACAAGAAAGATGGAAACAAAGGCGTTTAAAAGATTTATTAAACAAAAGCTGCAATCCACACATGCTTTCTATAAGCTGGGTGATTTTTTTGAGCATTCCAATTCTTTCAAATGGGAAAAATATATACACGATATTCAGGTTTGTTTCCAACACTCACACTGCATTATGTACGCTGACGATCTTAAAGTTTATTCTGTGGTCAAAGATATTTCACAGTGTCATCGATTACAGGAGGACCTTGCTCGCATGTCAGACTATTGCTCTCTCAATAAATTAAGTTTAAATGCGGCGAAATGCAGCAAGTTATCCTTTACTCGTAACCGATCAAAGTATGATTTCGACTACAGGATAGGCGGAGAGATTATAGTAGAGAAGAGTGTAGTGCGGGATTTGGGGATAATGCTGGACAACAAATTAATGCTGGATACACACATTGAACACTTGGTGGGAAAAGCTTACAGAGCTCTCGGTTTCGTACTGAGAGCATGCAAACCATTCTCCGACATTAATGTGCTCTTCACTCTTTATAACGCCTACGTTCGCAGTATAGTGGAGTTTGCGTCACCTATATGGTCACCGCAGTATAATGTACACATTGACCGTATAGAGCGTATTCAGAAAACCTTCGTAAGGCACTTGTGTCATCGAACCCTCGCTGAATATACCTCATATTCTGACGGATTGGCAAGGTTCGAAATTCTGAGTCTTCAGCAGCGACGTAAAGTGACTGATATGACGTTCTTCCACAATATACTTTCGCATCATATCGACCGCCCACAAATTCTAAGCAGAATAGCCTTAAACGTCCCATCGCGCCGAACTCGTCACCCAAGGGTATTCAATGTACCCAGACTCCATACAAATCAAGCAAGGAATTCAACTCTGTATCGAATTATGGAAGCCTACGACGAATCGTTTCAGGAGCTTGACATTTTCTCAATGAGCAAAAACGAGTTTATCAGAGCGGTAATAGACCACACCTTAAAAGCTTGAACAGACACATACCTGTGCAGAATCACACACTCTCATATATACACAACTGACACATACACGTAGATGTACTTACACACACCCATTAAACACACATTACAATCACACACATAAACACACTCATCCTACTCTATCGTACACACTCAGAAATCGAGAGAACATGATAATATAACATAATATATAAATATTATTACACATCACGCACATTAACGGTATATTACGAGGAGACTATTTTGGCCGTAATATTGTTATTATTATTTATTAACTTAAGACCTGTGCGCTGTTTTTCTCTTTTGTTGGAATAAAAAATAAAAAATAAAATAAAACATTAATATGTAACTTTCAGGTCCCTCATTTTAGTTCTTTTTGTTTAATTATAATATTATGAATTTAATATTTAATATGTAGATTACAATGTGTAATGTAACATACCTGATCGTATACATACGTTGTTTTTTTCCAATTTTCTTTTGATACTTCCTACTGTGTGATTATTTTTTGTATAAAGTGCCTGATGACTATTAATATTCTTATAGTAATTGTCTATTTTATATGTATACTCATGTACCTACATGGATTCGGCTCGATTATTATTATTTTTTTTTTTTTTTATTTGTCTGTCGTGTAAAGCCGACTTTAGTCAACGCTATTGTCGAATTAATATTTATGCTTTAATAGTTTTATATCTACATATAAACTGACGAATTCTAATATGCGATAATTAGCTTTAATTCATAATTCATTCTTTTATTGTATATTCTGAATGAATAAATTGAATACCTACTGAATACTGAATATGAGGAGGTAAAGTATTGTGAAGGCGCCTTTTTGTCGAATATATACATTTAAACCCCCCCCCCCCTCCTTTGTTGGAGACGACTGTATTTCTCCACTATAGCGCCCAAAAGCTTTATCCGATTGAGCTGAAATTTGGCACACATCGAGAGTTCAAAAGATTGTAGTTGAATTCGGTCCACCAGAGGACGCGCTAGTCGTACTTCAATCTCGAAATATTGAACTCCGATACCTCAAATTCGCTACACAGATGCCTTGTTGGACCGAAATCAAGTTGTGAATATATTTTATACAAGCGACACAAATAATATTTATTGCTCGTCATATTTAAGAAAATACTGCATAATTTTTGACATTAGAAATAGGATAAAACGAATTTACCGCGTGAAGTTTGTAGCACTCGACGTTTCGGCGACGTTGCAGCCGCCGTTGTCTAGGGTAGACAAAGGTACTGTCAGTCGTAATCCGTTGTTTTGCGGGTATTATTCATATTCATATTCATATTCATTTTATTAGTATACTGGTATACAAGTCAGATACAGATTGGCAAACATCCATACATATTAGCAGACAAATATTATTTTTTTATCGTAAAGAAAAAATAAGAATAAACAAAAAAATACAAGAATAATGTAAAAAGAGGAAATACAAGACAAAATGCAAAGAAATCAATAAACACTTTAGCCACCAAAGCATTTTAGACTTCATATCACTGGAGTAATATTCCTCCAGTGAGTAAAACGCCTTATCTGTGAGGTACCTTTTGGGTAGACGCCTTATCTTTGAGGTAGACGGCAAACTGCTGCTGTTACTCCGCAAATTATAACGGCGGTGGGGCGACGAGGTCGGCGTGGTCAGCGCGCGAATTTTAAATAGCCGCCGTGCACACTAAACTCACTGTATCATGTGTCACATCCCTACGCTTGGCGTAGGGCATTGGAAACATTATAAGAAGAGGGTTCCATGTATTAGAGAGTTTGTAACCGTCGTCTCTATTGAAGTACGCGGGGCTCTTCTTATTTCAATGGCTTCCCAAATCATGAGGAGAAAGTAAAACTGTTCTTTGGACAGCACAATGGTATTTTGGATCTGCACCCAGTGGTTACTTCCGCTATCCAATATGTGTTCCAATGTCGCCGATTTTTTTCGCCGAACGTTTTTAACAGCTTAGCGTGTTCCATCAGTCGATAGTCTATGGACCGTTTCGTAGACTAATGCTCCTTATTTGTTTAAGAAAGTACAACAAAATTACTGTTGCGTTAACCTTAGCGAATATCTAAGACTTTGAAATCCCAGAATAGAAAGATTGTGGAAGGTTCTTTTATTATTGACAAACTATTTTTTGTGCCTCGATTAGGGAAGTTGACCGTGAGAAGAGAAGCCCCGCCCTACTCAATAATTCTACAGGTTAACTGGCTTTGAGCTAGCGCAAGGTAAACTGTTCTTATCAATTTCCTATCATATAACATTTCGAAAAAGATGAAAAATATACAGTAATTTTGGTTTTTTACTTTCCCGGCTAAGGGAAGGTACCCGGTAGCGTTGGGTGGGGGGTTTGGCAGGGGCGGGGGAGGGGGTTGGGAGAGTGGGTTAAGAGTAAAGATGGTTGAAGGAGGGGCGTGGAATTGGGGGTTTGGAGGGTGATTGAAGGGGGGGGGGGGGGGGAGAAGTGGGGTGAGGGGGAGAAGAAGAAGAAGGGTCTTCTTCCTCTTCCTCTTCCTTTTTCTTTTGCTTTACTAGATATCCAACTACTCAAAATGTATAAAGTTTTGGACGAAAATATTCTTCTTTTTCATATATTCTAAATACTTCTTCCGTGGATTAATATCCCGCTTTATCTAAAGTCCTTAAATAGTTACCCAAGTACTATGGATATATAAGGTTTCGGACGACAACACATTCGCTGTCGGAAAGGGGGAGGAGGGAGAGTGTAATAATATTCAGATGAAACAGTCCTTGGCTACTTGCCGGGAAAGTCAAGTAAAAATTCGGTTGTACCACCAACCGAATTTTTTAAAGGCAGGTTTTACGGTGTACCATACTTAATAATTGCAAAGCTCCATGTTACTATACCCAATCACAATAAAATAAAATGGAATGGGATTTTTAACACATTTTTGCTTAATAAAATCAGTTAGGTATTCCCCCTCCCCCCTTTCCCCCACACACAAATAACAACAATATACTTATCCTTACCTACCTACCTACATTCTTTAACTATTTAGCTATGTTGTGAAATCGAAGACTATCGCGGTTGTTAGACATTATAAATAAGATAACGACGAATTTACCGCGTGAAGTTTGTAACACTCGATGTTTCGGCGATGTTGCAAACTGCCGTTGTTCAGGGGGGGGGGTTATTATTGAAAAACTTTGCATTTATTGTCTAGCAATTTAGCAAGAAATTATCTATGGCCTATGGGAGTTAATGGGCCCTTGCTGAGTTGGCCACGAGGACCCATTCTGTTCAGGGTTGGTCACACTCACCTATCCGACGGCCTCCACGCATGTAGTGCTAGCCTGGGTAGGACTCTGGCCTTATGGTTAGTTTCCCCTGGGAATCAACCTTCTGGCGCTCCTGGACGGTCTGCGCACCGTGCGGCATTAGTTTCCCCTGGGAATCAACCTTCTGGCGCTCCTGGACGGTCTGCGCACCGTGCGGCATAAGCCAATCGATTGTACACTCTGACTAACAGTCGGGGGAGTCTGGAAGCAGTACTGTTTCCTATAGAGCGGGGGTGGTTGCGGACCCTACGGCGACTGCTCTTGAAACCACCATCGGCTACCCGATCCTGGGTGAACAGCCGGGCAAAGAATGCCGTAGTCCGCGAAAGATTCGGTATACACCGTTTCACGCTTCGTAAGGGAGAGGACCGCGCAAGCGACCTCGAACTCGTAACCAATCGAGAGACTGGAGTAATCTGGTCGAAATTGGAAGTAAGGGCGTGAGTGTAAGCCCGCTGGGTAACACTCCTGGCTATCTCGCGGTTAAGGCGTTGGCCTCTTACGGGTTTGTGGCGGAGCTTGACGGTGGACTGTTTTATCCAAGTCTTCTGCGCTCACTCCAGAGAGATAGAACGGCCAATCGGTAAAGCTTCCTGGGGTGACGGGCTCGCCTGCTGTAGTCGACAACCCTAGTTGTCTATAGCCTATATAAATCAAATGAACCATAGACAAATTTAGGATGCCAAATTTTTGAAGAATCGTTCCCCCAGGGTAGACTCATGTATGTGTGTTCGTGACTCATGTGTACGTATGGTATATTATTGATTTTTGAAAAAAATATCAGTTCGGTAATACCCCCTTTAATGACAACGATATATACGTACCTACTTACATACACGCAAGAGATAAAATTAAGAGATAACCTAACCTAGCAATCCGCTCGTCTCCATTAACCTTAAGTAATTCGAGTAACAAGTCTAAGTATCGTTTAAAGCGAGAGCGCCCACTACTTAGGGTTGTTTGGTGAAAGTGAGGGTTAGTTGGGCCTGTTAAATAACGCTTTTATGGGTTTCCTAAGGAATTTGTGGCGGACGTGAGCGCGCCTCCAGATTAGGCGCGTGCGCGCTTGCGTACGCCATAAATCTCGAGATAGCGCTCCGCTCAGCCTTCGCGAGTTAGCCTGATTTACACAAACGGATTCCGATCGCGCACACGTGACAGCAACGTACGCATTTATATTATATCTATGGTCATTGAAAAGTTGTCACCTACAACGTTATAACGATATTGATCGTTTTTTGAAACTGGAGTGAACGTAGACTTGAGGACGAAAACAGTCCACCATCTAGCTACGCCAACTCGCTCGTCAGGCACTGGGAGTTGAACCAGCGCTGCAGCAGACAGACTCGCGCCCTGACTACCAAATTTGGCGGGATTTCTCCGTCTTCTCGTCTGGTTACGGGTCCGAAGTTGCTCGCGCGGACTCTATTTAATGTTTTATGGGAGCTAATGGGCCCTGTAGGAGATTGGCCATTAAGACCCATTTGTTCATTGAAGTCAGCAAACGCATACATTTTGCCCAATGAAGTCAGCAAACGCATATTTGCTGGATTTCATAGTCTTCGGCGGTTGCAAAGATTTTTACCAGCGGAGGTTAAGAAGACCAAAGCTCAATCACTGCTATTGCCTATACTAGACTATGCTGATGTCTGCTACCTTGACGTCACTGAAGCCATCCTTGACAAATTAGAGCGGTTGCAAAATGTAT